>JAOQMP010000009.1:26288817-26302834 GCA_027563575.1 Erythroxylum pedicellare | reverse complement strand
ATGTTAGTATTATTTATTAAATATTTTTAATTAATTATTGTTTGGTTATTAATTATGGTATTATTCATTATTAAATATTTTTATTTATGTTATTATTAATTATAAATTATTACAGGTTTTTTTATTAATTCTTATTAATTAATTGTTAATTATGTTATTATTATTATTATTATTATTAACTATATATTAGTCACAATTGTGCATGTTATTATTATTTACTAAATATTATTAAATAATTAGTATTTGATTATTGTGCATGTTATTATTATTTATAAAATATTATTATTTAATTATTAAATCTTTGTTATTTGTCAGACCTGTGAGCATGCTATTATATGATAAAGAGAGGGTCAAACCACTTAAAAATTTTGTGTTTAACTTGACCCTGACAAGTTTTGCCTGTCACCCTCGAGAAAGGTGATGTGCACGATCGTGACAAAGAGCTGATCATTTGTAGTTGAACAATCATGCATACACACGATCGTGACAGAGAAGAGGCCATCCAGTGATTGCACAATCGTGCACTGCTGTCCGATAGCTTTCTGCACTCTTCATTCTTTTGGCCATAAGTTCTTCTTTGGACCTCTGATTGACTTGAATTTCACACATTGTCCTTCATCTCCACCAGATTTCATTTTCATCTGAATTCTCTAAGTCTGTCCAGTGGTACTTAACATTTTATAATTAATTGTATAAAATGTTAAGTTTTATATATTAATGTCTTAATATAGATACCTATTTGCAGTCGTAACAAATTATTATATTATTAGTTACTATATATTAATATTATATACTAATGCTAGGTATATATATTAGTGACAACCTTCCAGGCACAACTGTGACTTAACAACCATGCATGAATAATTATAATTAAATAATATACTTTGTATTAGTATCTAGTACTTAATAATAATAATATAATAATTGATATGCAATTCACGGATGTGACTTATTAGTCACAGCAGTGAAGGGCTATATATATACTTAATATTAGTATATAATACTTAATAATAATTAATAATTAATAATTAATATTAAAACGCACGCTTATATTGACTCTTTAATATATAGACTTAGTCATAACAGTTACATAAATACGCAAAATAATTTTTTATTAACTGGGTAATTATTTTAAATTAATTTTTCATTGTTATTAATTTTTATATACTAATTATTAAATTTAAATCGTAATCATAACCCTGTATTATTAATTGTTAATTTTTGTTACGTTTTATATATTAATGTCTTAATATATATACCTATTCCCAGTTGTGACAAATTATTATATTATTAGTTACTATATATTGATATTATATATTAATGCTAGGTATATATATATTAGTGACAACCTTCCAGGCATGGCTATGACTTAACAAGTCACAATCATGTATGTATAATTATAATTAATTAATATTCTTAATATTAATGTCTAGTACTTAATAATAATTGATATGCAATTCATAGTTGTGACTTATCAGTCACGACAGTGAAGAGCTATATATATACTTAATATTAGTATATAATAATTAATAATAAATTAATATTAAACACACACCTATGACTCTTTATTATATAGACTTAGTCATAACAGTTACATAAATACACAAAATAAAACTTTTTATTAACTATGTAATAAATTAATTGTGTTATATTAATTCATAATTATTATTAATTGACTGTTATTTATGAAACTTTACGACTCTACCAACTTTATTTATTATTAACTATTTAAATAACTCTTGTGTCTTCCATTAACTTTTATTATTACTTCTGAATCAAAAACTGACACAAATATTATATGAAGCAGACAAATTCCACCAATAAATTTTGTAATATCTATAACATTTACTGTAAATCTATCTAACCTAATTAATAAATGATTCTACATCTGCTGGGTCTGCGTTTTATTATTATTAATGTATGTTGTTATTAATTATTGAGTAGTTCAATTCAGTTTCTTCTTCTTCTCCTTCTCCAGAACCTTCTAGTATGTTGATTCCTCTGGTTTCCTCTCTTTCTCTCCATTGAGTTCGCTATTCTTCTTTTTTTCTTCCCCTTATTTTGAGCTGTTTGTTTAAATATGTAAATGATTTATGTTCTTTAGATGAATCAAAGACGACCCATGTCAACTTTCTGCTACTGAAAGAAATAACGTAAATCAATCGATGATCATTTGACTTGGACTACATTGTTATGCATCGTTCACCTCTGTGTTCTTATTAACTTTGATGTTTATATATTTTCCTAAACTCCGTTATTTTAGTTCTAACTATAATTTCTATGTTTTCGGCGTATAGGTAGCTATACAAATATCATTAGTCAGTGTTCAACACTTGGCTAAGAGAAACTTATCAACCATTGTTACGCGTGAAGAAAAAAATTGTAAGAATATTTTGTTATTTGCCAACTGAATATAGGTTTACATGTTTCAATATCTTATTCGTATGAGATCTATTATTTTGTTAGCGATGTTGGTAGGTAAACGTTGGCTTTTCAATGCATATATACAGAGTTACGTCATGCAGATATTGTTTATTTTCTTGATCAAAAAGGTAATTATTTATCGTTCTTATGTTCAATTGAAATGTAATAACTCCTTTTAAATTATTCTTGAATTCTTCTGCTTGTGATTCTTGTCAGATATGCATGTTTTTGGTTTGATGCCTATGAATGACCCATTATATTAGGTAAGATTTGGCATTGTTATTAAATTTTCTGATACCTTATTTGTTTATGTATCTTTTAGTATTATATATGTATGAAATATGAAAATTTATTTGTGTATTTTTTTGGCGTATAATTTTGTTAGTCACAACTACGTAGCATATTTGTGATACAGCATTTGAGTATAATTTTATTGGAATATAAGATTCAGACACTTAGGTTTTTCAAATGCTTGTTCACTGGATAACAAATCTAGTCGAAGAACGGGCGTGACTTCTACTCATACAACTGTTAAGTTAACTTAAGATTCTAAACTCAATCACAGGTTAGTCACACCCAATGACTTTTTTGTCATTTTAATTAACTAAAATATTTAATTAATTATAATTTTTTTAACTTTTTCTGTTTCAGTCACGGGTGTGACTTAATAAGTTAATAAGTTACACCCGAAATGAGGTGTGACTGCTGATACATGTTTTCTAATTTTTACTTAGATATTATAATATTTGTATATACTTTCTATAATTTATACATTTATAACAAATACATCACACTATACATTTCCATTTTTTTTATTTTTCATTCCAAATCTTTACTATCAAAGTTTACTTATTCATTTTTAATATTCTAACTTATATATTTTTTTATAATTCTATCAAATTAATAGATTTTAACCTTATTAATTCCTTTATTATACATTTCAAATTTTAAATATTTATAATTTTATCACAAACTTTTAAATTACACACTATTCATTTATACATTAAATAATATAACATGTTACACCCAATGACTTTTTTTTGTTATTTTAATTAACTAAAATATTAAATTGATTAAAAAAAATTTAACTTATTTTGTTTCGGCCATGACTTAATAAGTCACACCCTTGACTGGTGATATAGTTTTTTTACTTTTTTACTTAGATATTATCATATTTGTATTTATTTTGTATAATTTATCCATTTATAACAAATAGATTAGACAATACATATCCTAAATTTTTTTACTTTTTCATTCCAAAATTTAACTAACTAATTTTACTAATTCCTTTTTAACATTCCAACTTATATATTTTTAATAATTCTATCATAATTCCTTTCTTAGTACACATTTCAAAATTTAAATATTTATAATTTTATCGCAAAATTTTAAATTACATAATATTAATTTATACATTAAATAATATATCATGTTACACCCAGTGACTTTTTTAACTTCGTTATTTTAGTTAACTAAAACATTTAATTGATTAGAAAAAATGTTAAACTTATTTTGTTTCAGTTAAGTCACAACCGTGGTTGTTGATATATGTTTTTTACTTTTTACATAGATATAATAATATTTGTATTTACTTTGTATATTTTATCCATTTATAACAAATACATCACACTATTTCCTAAATTTTTTATTTTTTTCATTCCAAATTTTTACTAACCAATTTTACTAATTCATTTCTAATATTCTAACTTATATATTTTCAATATAACAAATTTTAACCTTGTTAATTTCTTAGTATACATTTCAAAATTTAAATATTTATAATTTTATTACAAAACTTTAAATTACACAATATTCATTTATACATTAAATAATATAACATGTTTAGAAATACTCCTACAATTAAATTAAGCATAAATTCTCCTAGAATTAAATTAAGTGGGTATTATATTACTGCAAATTTGCGCAGTGTCTATCTGCTAGTATTAGTTAAAGAGATTTTTAAGTCAAAAGTAAACTAGCGTCGATGTTAAATTCTAATGATATGAGATTGAATGGTTTTAAACTTTTGTGAAAATAATTTTTACTCTAATTAAACTTTTTACATGTAACTTTAGATTATAAATAACTAGATAATGATTTTACAAGGTTGAATCTTTGGGAAATTGGGAAGGTTGTTGTCATATATTCCCTTTACTTTATCCTTCTTATAGTAATAAAAGAAGTCTATGTCATTACTTATACATGGTTCCTATAATTGATTTAATGACGTAAATTCTTGTGTTTTTACTTCATTTCTTTTCATCATATATTGCTTTTTTTTTTACAATAATTAGTGTTAGATTGATCAGTATTGCGGTATTTGATCTAAGATTTTGCTATTAAGATGTATCTTCATGTGTGGGATATTAAGAAATTTAATAGATTAAATAATTTCAATCTATGAAACATAAAGGTAACTGCATTTCTTATTCAATAGGATATGTAATAGCGTTGAAAAGAGAAACAAATTGTTAAAGAATTTGGGGGCATCGAATAAGAAAGATTGTTGAGTTTGGAAGACAAGATATCAAGAGAGGTACTTTATTATGAAAACAACTTAAAAGTAAGTACAATAATAACAACAACCTAATATGAATCCCTAAGATACAGGGTTTGAGGAGATAGAAAAGTATAATAACCTTACTCTTATCTAGTAAAGAGATTATTTCAAACTCGGAAGTAAGTATCAAAAGAAATTATGTACAAATCGTTTAAACAACTTGAGAGTAAATATTAGAAGAAATCATTGACAATTTGTTTATATCAAAAGCAATGTTAGTATACCTTAAAGATGAAAAAAGTAAAATGGAAAAAGATCACATTGATAATTTTAATTAGATCATCTTGGATCTACAAAGTTTGGAGATTAAAATTGAGAATGAGGATTAAGCTATATATCATTGCAAGAAAAATGTCGTTTAGCGACAGATAGGATTTTGTCGGTAATAGAAATTAGTGACGGAATTAACCGACAGATAAAGGTATCGTAAAAATGACTGTAGGTAAATTTACCGAAGTACATTTTATATAACCATCGGTGAATATACTGATGGTTGGCTGTGTTTCTGTTAGAATATTTGCAGACGGTATTGGTTATTTCGTCAGTAACATTACCAACGGTTATGACTAAACTGTCAGTGAATATGTCGGCAATTCAGCAAATCCTGACGGTAAAGTTAGCGACGGGCTGTGTTATCGACGGTTATGACTAAACCGTTAGTGAATATGTCGACAATTTAGCAAATCCTGATAGTAAAGTTGGTAATGGGCTGTTAATATTACCAACGGTGATTCTTTGTTCCATCAGTAATATCGTGGATTTTACTGATAGTTTTTTGTGTTATGTTGGTAATTATAATGAATTTTACCGGCATACTTGTATTTTTTGTTGGTAAATATTTTTTATTTTATTTTTAAATCTTGACATTAAATTTTATTTCTTGATCTTATGGTTAATGCATAACTTCAACTGTTATGAATTATCTGTGTATAATATTTTGATGTGTTTTTATATTTGATTTGTTTCAACAGAAAGTTGATTGGTGATATCATGTTAAAATTATCTTAATTGATAATAAAACATTAAATTATACATAATAAGTATTTGTAATTCAAATGAAATAACTACAAGTATACTATTATCCTGGTGACTGCGGATGCTCTGAGGTGCTACCCCTCCCCTTCAACTCATCCACCTTATTACAGAGCTGAGTTATTTACTCCATCAATTTCTGCATTGTGCTCTGAAGCTCATTGACTTCATTCATTGTCGACCGTCTACTAGATGTTGCTGTACTGGACGTGGAGGATTGTGAATAACATATGTTTGCAAATGAACCTAACCTGAAGATCCTTCCACGATGGTCCCTACCACCCACTACATCAAGATATGTTTGACTCTCATCAACAGATTGTTCATACTGAGACTGTTGCTAAATGCTTTATTGTATTTGGTCCTATTTGGAGGCAATGTTTATATTAGTAAGTGACAATTGTTAAGAATTACTATTAAAGTATAAAATTTACATACATTAAGTTCTCTACGTCAGGTGTTAACGAATGTCACACCGTCATGCTTCTTAGTATAAGTGTGCAAAAAGAGTTGATGGGGGTGTAGGCCTTATGTCCATAGACCTTTCCTACATAAGAATTAAATGTAATAGGTGAACTAGAATTCATAAAAATTTTGGTGGAGTTTCCTTTATTTTTATGTTATCTACCCTTTGTTGAACAAAGAAAATAACTGAACACATCCATATATGGCACTAGACATTTATACCATTATCATTATCTATAAGACATATTTTCATTCAAAAATTCACACATCAATTTAAATTGAAATACAACAAAGTAAAACAATTAGAATATAAGTGTAAAGTTTAGATACTTACAATTTTCTCTGCATGCTCGTGGTGGGTAATAGATCCTCCCATATGTACAGGAAGACTCTCTCCCCTCGATCCTCCACGTCTATTGGTAGAATTATGCTCTAAAATGAACATTGTCTTAGGTGATGTCTAATATTGCTGCCAACGACTCCATATTTGTTTAGAAATATAAGGTGATCGTACACTAGCCTTGTATATCGCACCAACAAAGTCTTGATAACATATAAGTGGTCATCTCTCCTATACTTTATATATGACCGCGCCAAATTTAGAATCCCAAAAATTCTTTCTGAAATAAAAAATTGATAAATACTTATAATGTAATAATATTTATCTAATTAATATATAAAAATCAATTAAAAGAGAAAATAATATTTTTTTATTGTAACTCAAACTCTTGATAGTAAAATTCTTTTGTGGCCTGAGAGATATTCTTTCATACATAACCCTTAAGATCAATCTTCTCTTTAAATTTGGATGTCATGTTTCTATAGCACGGTTTAGATGGAATCAACTTAATATAAAAACAAATAATTTTATGCCATTTTTAAAATTTAAACCTATAACTTAATTATAAACATATAGTGTTTCATACATTTTCACTTACAGATTATTGACAATTGTGATGGAAGTTCTTCCATGAGGTCTCTCAGCCACTGGCTGTCGAGTGCCTCCTTCATCCACATCATTTACCCTTGATATCTCTATCACTATAAGGTAGTGGATGATGTAGAGGTGGTGGATGGTGTAGCATCAGGTATAAAAGGTGATGCCTCATTTGCAATTGTAGTAGCTGGAAGGGGAGGAGGTGATTCAGTTGCAGCTGCACAGTGTGATGGTTCACCTTGACAGTAAGTACCTCCGAATTGTTGTCTGAACTTGAGTCGCATTATATCACATTGTCTCTTTGGTGGCATATTTCAACTTGAAGTGAGTAATAAATTAGTAAGAACCGAGTCGTGTCAATAGGGATTATGAGAAAGTTCAAATATACGCTAGTCGAAATTTCACCTCACAAATCTTAAGCTCCAAGCCCAAACCTTCTATTTTCACCTCCTAAGTTTTTTTGGGTCTCCTAACTCATAAGAAAATCCTAATGACTCCTCATAATTTGGTATGGAAACATGAGAGGGAAAATTCTTGGTTAGCTTGATTTGGTATGGGAACATAAAATGAATAACTTAATTTTATAAAATTGGTATATTTAATTGAATGGTTTAGATATTGTTATTGAAATTTAAAACTAATGTTAGAAGTTTGATATTTAACCTAAATTAATTATGTACTAGTAACAAATATAATAAATAAAGATAAAAATATGATTACTTCGATTAATACATTATTGTAACATATGCAAATTATGTAATATGTTTAGAAGAAAATTATTATTATATTAAAAAAGATATGTATAAAGATTCGCACATGAAAAGTAAAGAGAACCTAATTGTTTCAGATAGCATCAATGAAAAAATCCATTGACATAATTCAGATATTTGGAACTATAAGTCAAACCCATCATATATTAATTCAATAATAAACCAAAGTTCACACCACTAACAAGTTTCTGTTGGTGTAGTCCATTAACATTAAAAATGCACGAAGTTTAAATGGTAGGTTCAAACTACAAACAAATACCTAAATTAAACCAAGTACACAAAAACCTACTAAATAACAAAACTCACTTACCTCAATTATCAATTATCTTTAAATCTTAGTCCAGTATTCAACAATATGTTGAGAAATCACTTATTTCTTCACATTCATATACAAGTAGCACTTCAATATCACATTCAAGCATCAGAAGCCTTGGACCTTCATTGTTTGGAATCAACACAATCAAAGCACATTCATTCGATAATTCAAACATAATATAAAATAAGCAATTAATTGAGTGAGATCGTCTAGGTTACTTACAGTTTGCTCCCGAAGTTATTGCCTTTAAGTTTCAACAATGTCTGGATGTTAATGTCCCAATTGCTTCTCTATATCATACAATACATACATATATCACAATTTTGCACAATTATATAAGTTTTTATTAATGCACACATATGTATATGAAATATGTACAATGCATGTTCAATGACATTCCTGGGTACATTTCCTTAATACTCGTCTCAAAATCAATTAACATGATCTTTGATTCATTCCTTAACACCTAATACACTCTTCTTACGTTAATGGCTTAATCCTACTTCAATTAGTCTCATTCAATAACACTATCAATGTAACACCCCACTCCCACAAGACACATACCCGACATCTATGGCCGATATCTGAGTTCGTACCCCGCGAGGGTGGCATGTTAGAGCACTAAATCAGTTAAAACTTAGTGCAAAGATTTTTTTATTTTTTTGAAACCACAAACATAATATGCTGAAATCGATAATCAATTCGGGCCTACTTATTTAGTAAACTTTTTCAATCATAACAATACAATCAACAGAATATTCAATAGCCATTTGGGCCCTTTAACAAAAACAAAACACTTTATTCATAAGGTCTTTACATTACAACATAAATTATATACACCTTTTTACAAAAATTTCAGAATACAAAAATTGTGGAATATACAATTCCAGAAAAAAAGAAATACAATGCAGATGCGAACTGATCCCGACCTCTATCCCTTACTTGTGTGTTGTAGGGATACTCCCATTTGTCTAATGGGGTATTCTTCTGATCTTAGAAAATATTTGCAAATTTTGGATGAGTTTTGCGAACTTAATAAGTGACCATCATCGATGGCTCAGCCATTCACATAACACATAAATCACGTTCAAATCATTTCACATTTCGCATTCAATACAATTTAATCATTCATATTATGCATATGCAGTGTGCATGAGACCTACTTTCCATTTCTTACTTTGTTGTGATCGAGTGCCTAAATTGTCCCGTATCTATTGTGGATACCGGGCTTATTAAACGTTGAGCTTGAGGCTCTGAATCACTTTCTGAGCTCGAGGCTCTTTTCACACTTTAAGCTTTAAGCTCTGAATCACTATCTGAGCTTGAAGCTCTTTTCACACTTTGAGCTTTAAGCTCTAAATCACTTTTAAGCTCGAGGCTCTTTTCACACTTTAAGCTTTAAGCTCTGATCGGTGGCTACTTTGGTCACAACTCCCATTATCTGATCATGCATTCATGTATGGAATGCATATCACATTTCTAATCAATCATATCATGAAACATTTAGTTCGTCACATTCACATACAAGTAGCATTTCAATATATTATCCAAATTTCATAATCATCGGACCTTCTGTTCGGAATTCAACAAAATCAATCGCATTCATATGAGCATTCGGTAGGCAATCAATACAAAAATTTAAACAAAACAAACAATAAAATCAGACCATCTAGGTCTACTCACAGTACGCTCCATATTAGCATTAACTTCCAAATTCTAGAAACGCCTGAATGCGGACATTTAACCTACACAACCCATTTATGCAAGACACAAGTTGAACACATATTAATAATGGCACAATTATAAGCATTTATTCATGCACAAGTGTGTATATGGACTATGTACAATGTATACTCAATGACAATCCCGGGTACTTTACCAACTTCATAACTTAATCACTCATCATTTCTTTAAATCACAACCTCCATCCTTTAGTAATTTTATATCAAAACTCATCCACTAATTTTCCAATATATATCTGTATGTGACTAGTGAAGAGGAAAAACAGAGTCTTTATATATATGTGTATATATATATATATATATATATCACTATCAACTTTCTGTTTAAATCTCAATATTTTCTCTTCACTCCTATTTCATTTCAGCTACTCCTATTTCATTTCAGCTCACAAATCGCAACCAAATAAAAAAAATTATCATTTTTCATAATCATCAAAACCAGAAACACTCCCGCATATTCATCACGTTTTCTACATTTCTTCACTTTCATTTTTCTGCATTTTCAACTTTTGTATTTTCTTCATTTCTTCCTCTATCACTTTAATCTTTCTTTCTCATCTCTAGACATCACCATACACCTATCTCATAACTCTAAATTCATTTTTAATCATCTCTAAAACACTCCAAAACTTACGTGTATATATATATATATATATATATGAACAGTAAAAACATCAATATGAACAGAGCCTTCACATATCCATTTCTCCAAAAACAAATTCTGCATTAATCTCCTACCCATTTTAGTTGATCTTTCAACTTCAAAAGTCATTTCTACAACCTCTTATAACATTTTGATCATCAAATATGAAAGAAATCAACATGTACGACACACTCAAAATCTCCTAACTTATTTTCCAGCAAATATGAATATCACTGTTCTTAACCATTTAGCAATGAGTTAACAATGCATGCTTTAGTTCATACAAAAATACATAATCATAACAAGTTTACTTGTTTGAAACTCTAACATCTACAAAAATCGCGTAACCCTAATCCCTCATGCAACCACGTACATCAACTTGAAAGTTGACAGGGGGGTTCAGTTTTTCTTGGGATAGAAGAAAGAAATAACAAAGAGGAAGTGGTAGTGGGTAAAAGAAACAAGATTTTTTCTCTGTTGGAGATTTGATGAAAAACTCTGTGTTAAAGATCAACTGGCGAAAGAAACTTTGAGAGAGATAAAGACAAGTGCAGTAACTTGTCTTTCAAGGTTAATAAAGCTTAACGTTAAAGCTTAGACACCTGTCCATTTCCTAGCCACTTATCCACTTCCCTTTATTAAGACTCACTTAAGTATGATTTATACTTAAGTTTATTACTTAATAAAACCACTGAAATCACAAGTCATAACCCATTAAATCACTTCCAGATTCCATAAAAACATCATTTTAGGTCAACTTTGTATGTTCTTTCTGACCCTAATACTGAAGTCATTTTGCAACACTTTCTTCTAGAAACATGTTTCTCTATGTCTTATGTTTCCATTGACACCAAAATCATCCAATTTGGTTTAGTGATTTGAAAATTATACTTTAAACATTTTTGGACTGCTCTTGTCCAAAACAGTATACTATGTACAACTTCCATCTAGAATTTAACCATCTTAGAGACTGGTTCAAAATTCGAAATCTACATATGATTTGTAGCCCTATGTCTCTAGTTTACCCAAAATTAAAAATCGTCTCATTTTTAATCCTACAGATCCATATATAACTAAAATATCAAAATATGTTCAATAGAACATTACTAGTTCATTATTCCAATTGATTTCCTCACTTTCGTTCATTAAATATTTTTTAAATCAATTCAAAATGCTACTAATTTTTTTTGGGAGGTATAACAATTGCTTAGGAATCCAATGGTTTAAGAATCAAGTCATTTGGATGTCTAGAGAAGAAGTTGTGGCCAAAAGAGTGAAGGATGTTCACATCAATCCACTTCAGTAAGCGTTCAAGCACAATCGTGAGATTCAAGTTGGATCAGAGAAGATCATGCTTTTCCAGGCATCTTCAAAAAGTCACAATTGTGCAGAAGCATGATTGTGCAACCCCTCTTTTTCTTCTCTAAATTCGAGGACTGTAGAGTCTCTTCTTCTCCAAAATAGACCTTCGGGTCACTTCTCCAAAACAGACCTTCGGTCAAACTTTCATGGTAATTTTGACAAGGAAAAAGAAGGGTTTATGCAAAACACTCTTCTAAACAGTTGTTCCTTTATGTCTTAAGTTTCAAATTAAACTAATTTCATGCAATTTGGTTCAATATTCTGAAATTTATGCTAAAATCACTTTAAAATATTCCAAACAATGACAGAATCTACAAACTCAACTTCGAGCTAAATTTTGAAACTCTTATAGATAGAATTCAATTTTGATTCCTTAATGAAAAATATATACATGCGTATTTAATTTAATATGAACTTAAAATCATCCCATTTGGATGTCTATAGACCAAGATATGGCAAAAATACAGATGCATGTTTGGTGGAAATACTGCATCTATAAATGTCCAACACACTTCAACTTCATCTTCATCTCAATTCATCTCTTTTGCTTACTCTATCACTTCTAGCTTATTGATAATGCATTTCATTACTTCATACACTTTTTAAACAAAACAAAATCAAACTAATACTCTAAAGCTTAAAAATCTGAAACCCATATTCACTACCTCTCTCTCCAGCAATTTTTTCTGTCTCTATCTTCATTTTCTGTATCTTCCCACTAATATTTCCATTCCTAATTCATATATTCAGTTTTTCTATACCCATGACAACCTCTAAACATATCAAATGCAAACTTATATAATAGTTAATCAAAACTGAAACTTCTCACATTCTTTCTCTCACTACTGTGCTTTATCTTTCTCTCACTACTCTGTTTTCATAACTCTTGTTTTCAACTTCATCATTTTCAATAGCACTCACATTATATCCTACACTTTCCATTTTAATCACCAGAAACTTTTCCTTTGCTCTAAGCTCATTTAACATCACTTATTCACGTCCACCTCTATTATCACTTCTTCTTTTTTTTATGCACGTACAGTAAACGACAAAACACAAAGCAACATAAATGGTCCATATTTTTCTACAATTTGATAACTCACTAATCTTTCATTTAACCCATTCCTCAAGTTATATTTCCCCGAAACTTAACTGCCATACTTCTTATGTAATGGACAACCCTCGACATTAAACCTCCAAAGTCACCGTCATGCTTATGCACGACGGTGCATTTTCATTATAAATTCAAAAGTCATCGTCGCCCTTATGCACTACGGTGCATTTCCACTTTGACTTCCAAAAATCACCGTCGTGCTTATGCACAGTGCATTTCTTCTTTTGCATTTTCACCGAATTTCATACATCAAACCTCCATAACTTTTGATCTAGAACTTCAAAAATTTATAATGATAAAAGAAAGATCTACAACTTTCATGGAAACAATTTTGTCAAAATCAACCTAGATCAATACAATTTAATCCAAGAAGTTTCACAATAGTGCTAGCCTTTCTAGCTTCTCTTCTTCATTCCACTTACGTAAATTTTTATCAATCACTATCCAAAAAATCCATTTAATTCAGTTGTAGACCATTCTAAATTCTCAATCCACCATCTAAAATTATTTAATATCGAATCCACTAATTTTCAACTAATCCCATGATAATTCAATTATACCCAGAATGTCAATGAGTGCATATACAATTATTTTCATATGTGCAAAAATTCAAATCCACATGCATGTATGCTGAGATGCAAAAAAAATTTCT
>JAOQMP010000009.1:26262599-26288717 GCA_027563575.1 Erythroxylum pedicellare | reverse complement strand
ACTTTTGAGCTGGGATTAGAACTAAAAAGGTAAGTAAAAGATTAGTGTTTATGGAATGTTATAATAGGGAATTGATGATGATGAATTAGGATGAATTCCATATGATGTTAATGATTGATTGTGCTGGAATATGTGAGTTGTATTGTTTTCATTGAACATGCTTCAGTATTTTGATTATATCATAAATTGTAGATATCCAAATACGTTGGTTCTTAATTCAGATTAACTTATAGACATATGGCTACAACTTTCCTGAAGAAGTCAAACATTAATTCTATCCATAAAAAATTCAAATCTGGCTGGAATCGAGTTAGGAGTTATGTTATAGTTTTAAAATAGTCTGAAATGTTTTGAGTATAACTTTCAGTATACTACATCAAATTGTATGATTTTAGTGCCATTAGAAACTGAAAACATAGTGGAGCAATTGTCTAGAAGAAAATGTTACTGAAATACATCATTTTTCTTATCATAATGATTATGCAAAATTATCCCGAAAGGGGGTGTTAGGGTGAAAATGTTGAGATGTGCTGGAATTTGATAATTAGAACGTTTTTACTGAACATGCTTTAGTATTTTAGCTATATTTTAATCTGTAGATTTACAAATGAAATGATTCTTAATTTATATTGAATTAGAGACATTTTTCTACAAATTTTAAGAGAAATTGAATTTGAATCATGCCTTTAAGGGCCTTGAAATTGAGCTTGAAAGTACATCTTAGCTTAGGCAGTAGCATTACTAGGGACAGAAATCAGGTCCTGTTGTTATTAAATAAACTATATTGATTTAGGCCTAATTAGACTGAGGTGTCTTCACCAAAGTTGTAGCTTATTATCTTATCTTTAAATTGGTATAAATTTTGTAATTTTTGGATACTATAATTGAGAGATATGAGGTGTACAACTTGAATCCATGATCATGCATTAGCCAAATTTTCAAATGTACACAGTCTGTGGTATTTTGATCATAAATTATAGAATAATGAACCAAATTGAATAATCTTGGTATAATTAGAAACTTAAAACATTGGAGAACAACTTTCTAGAAGGAAGTGTTGTTTAATTTTGTCACTTACCTTATCAGAATAATTATGTAAAGTTGACCTGAAAGCATATTGTTAGAAAACAATCTAAAATGATCAATTAGGTTATGAAATTAGTTTCACATTGTTTTATTAGGATCCAAACCCAAAGTACAAATTATATTAATGAGGGTTTTACTATCTGAATGATATGGTGAAAAAATCTCGATAAGATATCTGAAATTGTCATTAAACATGCATTGTGCATATTGTCTATACATTGATGTGCGTAAAGGAAGACTTATATATTTCTGCAAAATAGTCAGATATTGCCGGACCATCTAGGCAATAGCATATTGGAGTGTACAGTGAGTAACCTAAGATGTTCTTATGGTGATTTGTTTTATTTATTACTGAATCGAATTTAAAATTGATGAATGTGTACTGAATTGTGTACTGAATTCCGGATAATAATTGTCCGAGGCGTTTGATGCATGTGAATATTATTGGAAGTGCTACTTATATGTGAATGAGATTGCCTACTTGAATATTATGATTCTCAACTGGAAAGTTGAATGCCGGATTTATGTCTGATGACCTCTGAATGATATTTAAATTTTCAACAAAAATCGAATGCCGAACTTAGGTCCGATGACTATAAGATTTTGATTGTGAATTATGGATGTTTGCTATTCATGACTTAATTCTATATTTGATGCATTTCATAAAAGCATGCTCAAATAAAAGCGTTGTGATCAGAGTAGCTAGTATGAAAGCATTTACACGTAGAGCTTTTCTCCGTGATTACTGTTTCTACACATAAAGCTATGCTCCGTGATACTGTTCTGGCTAAGTCCAATCGGCCAGAATCTGTATATGTATGTGATAGGCTCTCGGTCACAATAATAAAAACAAATGTGAGTCTCATACATATAACATTCATATATGATTGAAATTCATTGAATGATTTGTAAAGCTAAAATGTAATGATAAATTGATATGAATTATTTGACTATATAAACTATTCGATTATATTGTGATTATATAATGATTGAATTTTGTTATATGAGTGAGTCATCGAGGATGGTTAGTCAACTGAGTTCGCAAAACTCATCAAAAATTGCAACATGGCTTTCAGGGTTTAGTAAAGAACTCCAGAGAGGCTCCAAGTAAGAGTTCCAGGTCGGAATCAGTGTGCGCCTACATATGTCTTCAGTGAATTTTGTGTTTTTAAATTATATTCTGCAAGAATTGTATAAAGTGTATGTTTATGATTTGGTAATTAAATGACTTTATGATTGCAATTGTTTTGTTCTGTAATGGGCCCAAGTGATTACTGAAACTCTAATGAGTTCAATAATGATTGTAATTTTGTGACTAAAATTGTTTATAAATAAGTTGGATCAAAATTGATTATTGATTTTTTCGCATATATGTACATTGTTTCAAACAATTTGCAATGAGTTTTAACCGATAACTGTTTTAGCATGCCGCTCTTGCGTGCTTCATACTCGGATATCACTCAGGATGTTGGGTACATGTCTTGTGAGAGTGTTACACATTTTCTTATTAATTCTTTCATACTATAATTTTATTTTTAATTTAGTTATAATTGTGTTACTATTTATAAATGATTATTATTAGTTGCCTGTCAATTGTGAGCTTAAAATTTTTTTATCCATTATTAATTATTATTACTGATTATTGTTACTATATTATTAGGTGCTATATGTTAATATTAATTTTATATGCTATTTATAGCTGTGCATTATTAATTGTTCATTCTAATTAATTTTCAAATACTAATATTAAATTTAAATCTTACTCGTAGCTCTGTGTTACTAATTGTTAATTATTATTAATTTTTTATATTAATGTTATATATTAATATTAAGTATATATGTTAGCAACAACCGTGCATTATTAATTGCTAATTATTATGAAGTATTATATAATAATATAAGTTTATATAAATGACTATATAAATTAATTGTATTATTTTTATTAATATTAATTATTAATTGGTGAGTTAGCTAAAACCCATATTGGTTGTCATGCCTGTGACTATTAAGTCACAGTCATGATTTACATGCAAGCTCACAACTATGCATTAAAGTGAAACATAAATAAAACGAATAGAAGAGTCTATACATAACACAGGTGTGACATGCAATGTTCTTAAATTCTTTTCTTTCATTTTTTTTGTTAACAATGTGTTTAGTAAATCAAGCTACCTAGGTTTCGTCTTACCTATTTGAATAAGAATATAGGTTAAGTCGTTATTGCAACAAATTTTTTAGGAAAAGATTAAAAAACACTTTAAAAATACTTCACAGCGTAACATAACATGCCACTCCAAAAGGGTCTCACGGGTGTGACTTAACATGTCACACCTCTGACATATTTCAATTCTTTTTCATCAGCAGCATTAGCTTGCTTCGTAGAAATACGCTACATCTACTCAGAAAACACAATGTTCCAAAAAATTTGCTGTTGATTTCAATGATGTACAATCTTTAAATTGATACGTCGGCTATTTAAACATATAGATAAATGAAATTTATTTAGATGTTACAAAAGAAATATGCAAATAATTAGTTTAGCTTTAACAAACATTTAATACGTTTTAAATTTTTCTGACAAATGCCTTCCTTTTATTTTGAATTTTGTTTCTCAATAATTCCATTCCATTCCATCTTTGTTCCCTTCATCTTGTTTTACTTGCTCAAAATGAGTAACAAAGAAATTGTATATCAAATTAAAGATTTTGCCCAATTGAGTCAAAAAATAAAGATGTTATTTAGTATCTAATCAAGGAAACTTGTCTATCATAAAACCAAGTAAGATATTTCTCTTTCTCTACTGTTTCATTTTTTTAAGTAGGAAGAAGCAATGTTGTTATATCAATATTGCACAAAATAATTGCTTTAGTTATTTTCTACTTGATAACATAAGAAATTTTGTACTAAGAATTGTATTCAACGGTTCCTGAGAGCTAACAGTGACAACGTTAAGTTGGCTGCAAAATATTTGAAGGCTTGCCTTTCTTACAGAGAAAGCATAGTTATTGGTATTGCCATAATTTTTTTTATACACTTTCTTCTGACTCTTCTATTTAAAAAAATAAATCCTCTTTCTGTTTCTTCCATTATAAATAAATGTTGATTTATCCAAAATAAATAACAACAAATATTGCTTGAGACTATACCCAATATTATTTTTTATAACTTTCTATTGTTGGTTTTTTTTAAATGTAAAGAAATTAATAGCAGATGAATTTTCCCCTGAATTCACAAAAAGGCTTGCTTATTTAGCAGGTCACGATGAAAGTTCTAAGTCTGCTTTGGTAATTTTTAAACTCTATCAATTATGTTTATTTCTTTTTTTATTTTTCAAATCTGATGGAATTTATTATCAATATTGTTTACATATACCCTTTCTAAATTTCATTTTGACATTTGTTACTTCTAAACTCGTTACAAAGCTTTATTCTTCCTTTACTATTCTTGCTTGAAGATGTTTCGCCTTAAATAAGATTATCGGAAGTTTCATTCACGAAAACTGTAAGTGACCATATATAATTTTTTATTGTATATCTTTTTCAATTTTTATCCTTCTTAGTTGATTATTAATCATATCAAAATTCTATCTTTTATTTTGATTTCTGTAGATTATCTTTTGCTTTGATTTATGTAGATTCACACGCTTCGTTGCGTTTGCTATGGAAGTTGCCATATCAACCATGCGTAAAAATTGCAAACAATTTGTGATACTTTTTGATGCAAGTATTTTGATTTTTTAAGAAACTCCGGCGATAACCCATAACAGTATAGTAACTATTTTATTAAAAAAAAGGTTATTGTGTATTTACTGTATTGTGAACTTACAGATTTTTATGAAAAACCTTTTAATTAGATGTAGATCAGTGAATTCACTTAATGTTGTTATATGTTATCTTATAATTTGTTCTTTTAACCTTTTTAGGTTTTTTCAGGTCTGCTTTAACTTTCATAAATGTATTTTTATTAGCATTGAAATTTGTTACTGACTATTATCCATCTAGACTTTACAAAGTGTTTGTAATTGACCTGCCGTCTTTGTTTTCTTATCTATGGAAGGTAATATTGTTATATATGTTGAATGGACTTTGAAGAATCATTAGAAATTTCCCAAGTTTCTTCTCTTCGATTTGACCCCTTCCATAAGATCACAGTTAAAGATGGCTTACACTCGTCAAGGTTTTCATTTACAGTGTCACAACATTCTAAATCAAGTAAACCATTGTATCTTACTTTAACCCCACCAGCTTCTTCAGAAATAGGTCCACTAGTAAGTCTTCTTTAACCTCACCATACATTAACTCATTCAATGCGAGATATATCTCCTTTTCATCACCCATTGGTAGAACGCTCCATCAAAATATTAATGCTTATGCAACAACCACCAACAAAACTTTATTCCCATTTACTCTCATTCCACAACGCCTTATCACAACTGAACCAATTAAAATTGCTAAACTGCAAACCCCACAACCTTTTTCTTTTGATCACCTGCTATGTTTTTGTTTTCTAAAAAGACTTATAAATCTCACAACTCTAACGTGTCTTTTTTACCGTTCTTAAAATTTTATAGAAGTCCTTATAACAAGATCATTTACAGGTCAATTATGTGACCGCCAATCGGTGGTCTTGTATCTATTATACCATCTCATCTCAAGCGAACTCACATATTTGTATCACATTAGTTTCAAACTAAAAATTAAGTTCCGTAGAGTGCACAACTTGTTTTTATTATATATGATTAAATCTTTTTGTTGATACAGAAATGCTTTTGTATTTATCATATATGATGAAATCTTTTTGTTTCCTATAAGACTATGTATTTATATTAGCATGTTTTTAACATCAACAAAACAATAATTATTAAGTTTAGCATAACGGAAAATTTTATATTTTACAAAATATCAAGAGCAATAATTACTTGTGATGCTTATTTCGATTGGAAGAAAAACTTTGAATGGTCAAAAAATTAATATAACTTATTTTATTCACACCTGTGACTGATGATATATGCTTTTTAATTTTTACTTACATATTATAATATTTGTATTTACTTTGTATATTTTATCCATTTAAAACAAATATATTACACCATACATTTCCTTAATTTTTTAATTTTACATTCCAAATTTTTACTAACTAATTTTACTTATTCATTTATAATATTCTAACTTATATATTTTTAATATAACAAAATTTACCCTTGTTAATTCCTTTCTTAGTATACATTTCAAATTTTAAATATTTATAATTTTATTACAAAATTTTAAATTACATAGTATTCAATTATACATTAAATAATATAACATGTTTAGAAATACTCCTACAATTAAATTAAGCATAAATACTCCTAGAATTAAATTAAGTAGGCATTACATTACTGCGCATTTGTGCAGTGTCTATCTGCTAATATTATTTAAAAAGATTTTCAAGACAAAAGTACACTAGGATCGATGTTCAGTATAAGATAGGCATTAGAATTGTGATACAATTTCTAATGATATGCGTTAATAAAGTTTTAGTGTCGTTAGACATTTATGAAAATAGAGTCTGAGTGGTTTTAAACTTTTGTGAAAATAAATTTTTACTGTACTTAAACTTTTTTCATATAACTTTTGATTATAAATAACTAGATAACGATTTTACAAGGTTGAATATTTGGGAAATTGGGAAGGTTGTTGTCATCTATTCCCTTTACTTCATCCTTCTTACAGTAATAAAAGAAGTTTACGTCATTACTTATATACATGGTTCATATAATTGATTGAATGACGTAAATTCCTGTGTTTTTACTTCATTTCTTTTCATCCTATATTGCTTTTTTTGTACAATAATCAGTGTTAGATTGATTAGTATTGCGGTATTTGACCTAAGATTTTGCTACTAAGATGTATCTTCATATGTGGGATATTAAGAAATTTAATAGATTAAATACTTTCAATCTATGAAACATAAAGGTGAGTGAATTTCTTATTCAATAGGGTATGCAATAGCTTTTAAGGAGAAAAAAATTGTTAAATAATTTGGGGGCATCGAATAAGAAAGGGATTATATTAAATGTGTATTAAGTAAAATTGTTGAGCTTGGAAGACAAGATATCAAGAGAGATAGTTTATTATGAAAACAACTCAAAAGTAAGTACAACAATAGCAACAACCTAATATAAATCCCTAAGAGGTTTGAGGAGATAGAGAAGTACAATAGCTTACTTTTATCTAGTATAGAGATTATTTCAAGCTTAGAAGTATCAAAAGAAAGTATGTACAAATCGTTTAAATAACTTGAGAGTAAATATTAGAAGAAATCATTGACAAATTGTTTATATCAAAAGCAATGTTAGTATACCTTAAAGATGAAAAAACGTAAGCAGGAAAAAGACCACATTGATAATTTTAATTAGATCATCTTGGATTTACAAGGTTTGAAGATTAAAATTGAGAATGAGGATTAAGCTATATATATATTTTGTATTCCTTGCCTAATTCATATGAAAATTTTATTACTATTAGGTTGTATGGGAGAGAGCTTATTTCTATCAATAATGTGAAGGATGTCTTACAATGTAAGAATTAAAGAAAAGAGTATTTAGTTATTATGAAGTTGGATCATATTTGGGTCTAATTACCATCAGAGGAAGAAACAAGGAAAGAAATTCTGAAACAAGAATAACTCACAATCTAAATCAAAAGATAAAAAGCTAATTGATACTTAAGTGTAAAAAAAAAGGTCACTTTAAAAGGGACTGTCTATAGTAGGAGAAAGATAAAAAAAGAAGAAGGAAACAAGTGTAAAAGTAAGTGTTGCTATAGTCTAAGAGAGCCTTGATGAAGATGATGAAAGAAATAGTAATATTTTGGCTATGAGTAATTTTGATTCTATAAATTGGTGGGTAATTGACATTGGTATGGTTTATATATAACTTTCAATAAAGATTGATTATGTTCTTTTAAGGAATAGAATAGTATTGTCAAATTGTGTGATGATAAAGAGTATGTAATAATTAGTGCTAGATTAATTAGTTTCACAATAATTGGTATTAGAACTAAGATTTTGCTATTAACTTGTCTCTTCATATGTATGATATTAAGAAATTTAAAGGATCAAATAATTTCAAGTTATGAAAAGTAAAGATGAGTGCATTTAATAGGATGCACAGTAACACTGAAAGAAGAAGAAAAATTGTTAAAGACTTTAGGAGCAGAGATTATTTCAAAGACATGTAAAGTAAAACTGCTGAGTTTGGGAGACAAGGTCTTAAGCAAGATAGTTGATGAAACAACTACTAGCTCATTATGGAAACAACATGATAGTAAGTACAACAATAATAATACCAGCAATAACAAAAACAATTCAGTATGAATCCCACTAAGATGCAGGGCTTGTAGAGGTCTAGAAAGTATAATAACCTTACCCTTATATAGTAAAAAGGTTATTTCATACTTGAAAGTAAGTATTAGAAGAAATTATTTACAAATCGTTTAAACAACTTGAAAATAAGTATTAGAAGAGATCATTTACAAACCGTTTATATCAAAAGCAGTGTTTTATACCTTAAAGATGACAAAAAATAAATAGACAAAAGATCACATTGCAAATTTTAATTAGATCAGCTTGGATCTATAAGTTTTGAAGGTTAAAATTGAGAATAAAGATTAAGCTATGATATATATTTTTTGTTCGTTGCCTAATTCATATTAAAATTTTATTAATATTATATTATATGAGAGAGAGATTATTTTTATCAATAATACGAGATGTCTTATGGTCTAAGAACTAAAGAAAAGAATCTTTAGTTATTATGAAGTTGGATCGTATTTGAGTCTAGTTATCAACAGAGGAAAGAATAAGGAAAGAAATTCTGAAACAAGAACACCTAACAATCCAAATCAAAAGATAAAGCTATTCAATAATTTACTTGTAAAGAAAAAGGTAACTTTAAAATGGATTGTATGTAGGAGGAGGAAAAAAAAAAGAAAAGGAAACAAATGTAAAAGTAAGTGTTGCTAGAGTCAAGGAGAGCTTTGATGAAAAGGAAGGAAGAGACAAAAATATTTTGGCTATAAGCAATTCTGATTCTATAATTGATGGGTAATTCACGCTGAAATGGTTTATAATATAACTTTCAATAAGGATAGATTATATTTTTTAAAAGAATAAAATGGTACTTTAGATTGTGTAATGATAGAGAGCAAACTATCAAAAGAAATAGTTTAGTGTAAACCAAAATGCATAATAGAATTGTTAGAACATTGGATACTTAATATGTTCCTAAATTTTGAAGCAAATATGATTTTTGTAAGTACTTTTAATAGTTAAAGGTTTAAGTTTTCTAGTAATAATAATCAAGTTAAGGTGATAAAGGATGGGTTGACTCTGATGAAAGGAAAATTATAACACAACATGTATATCTTAATGGAAAAGATAGTAATGAGATCAGTGACTATGTCTCAATCTCTAGGATAAAATGAAGATAGTATTGCAGATCAGTGACATATATGGTCGAGTCATCTTAGTGAGTGATAGGTGAGAGAACTTCATAAAAGGAGTTTATTGGAGGATGGCAAATATGTGAAGGTAAACTCCTATAAATTTTATGTGTTTCATAAAGAATATAGGGTAACTTTCAAAGATATAGTATTTGGAGAGCGATATATATTGAGAAAAACACATGGAAAGGACATGTGAGAATCAACAGTGAGCAATCCTAGCTTAAATGCTATTATAACAGCTCGAAACATAAGTGGTCTAAAAATTTTAATTTAGGAGATAAAATAATGTTAAAAAAAAGCATATAGTCAAGGATAAAGCGAGATAGATCATTAGGCAACCCATGATAGATAATTGAGAAGACTAGGTCTCTCATATACTCTTCTCATCAGTGACAGGAATGCAATTATCTTTTACGAGACTAAGAAAAGTCATGAGAAAGATATACGTATGGTGCTATACTGATGGATGAGAGGCTTCACAAGATCAAAAAAAATTAATAGCATCTAATCAGAACTTAATAAACAAAAGGTTCAGGATGCAACTGTTATGCTGATGAAGTCATTGCCCATAGAAAAGTTCAAGCATAACTTGAACTTGGTGATTGCTCACATAAGTTGAAAATCTTAGGGTAAAGGATGACATAATGATTTTTAGTTAGATGTTGGAGAATCCAAATCAAGGTGGGCAATTGTTTTGAATCATGGGTGAATAGTAAATCCAAAAGTTAACTGGTGCTGGACAGGGATATAGGACCGGTACTGGTCTCATACTAGTTTGAGAAATTTCGAAGTTGAAAGGAAATCAGTACTGGTGTCAAGTGTGAGATAGGCGCCGAAATTGTGACAATATTTTTAAGGATGTGTGGAAATAAAATTTCATTATCGTTAGACATCTGCAGAAATAGAGTTTTAGTGTACTTAAAACTTCTTATGTGTAACCCTAGGTTACAAATACCTTGATAAAAGTTTTGTACGGTAAAATATTGGAGGATTGAAAAGGTTATTATCATTTATTGTCCTTCACGTAGCAATAAAAGAAGTTTATCTCGGTAATCGCAGACGTGACATAAACTTTTGTGGTTTTGCTTCATTTATTTTTTCCTATATCACTTTTAATTGTTCAATAAATGGTATCAATATCGTAATAATTCATACACTAATAATTAGTTTAGTCTTGTAGTCATATACATAGACATATATTCATAGTTAATTAATTAATAGTATCATTATTATCATACTCAGTCCAAAATTTCGCAATAAAGTAGAGTTTGGAAAAGTTTGATAGTACACAACTTTACCCTTACATAATAAAAAAGTTGTTTCTGATAGACCCACATATAAATATAACAACAAAAAATAATACAAGTTAAATAGTAAATAAGTAAAATTTACACGCTAAATAATTATATAAATAAAATTATAATAAATAAATAAATAATAAAATATAACTAAAGAATATACTTGATAGCTACGAGATTTACTAATACCTCATAAGCAGTAAACTCCTATTGAAATTAGAGAGAAGGGACCCACACCGATATGTGGTGGGGTTGTCTGGCTCTCTCGAATACTTCACCATAGCTTTCAAGCTTCTACCGTTACTTCACACAATAATGGCTCTCTCGAATATCAATTATTTTAATTATGAAGCTCCTGCTTCTGAAATCACTTTTCATTTGTCGATGTTGTATGTATGGTTGATTGTATCTTTACTCTTGCTTCTCTCGATCATGTTTTGAAACAATTAAAATTAATAAAGAAAAGGACATTGATGAAGCAAAACATCGTTTCTGAATTCTTTTATTTAGAATCCTGCAAATCCCAAACTAGATCCAATTCATTCAGCATATTTCGAATAGATGATGCATTATGGATTGGCAATCCATGCGTGATTTTCTTGAAGAATTCCATAACGCAATAATTACAAAGTATTTGAAATCAATGACTTGAAATCCAGCTCCAGGTACCAAGGCCAAGAATTCCTATATTGTTCATTCTTTCCCTCCTGGGGTTTATCATATGCACATCCGGTTGGGCCATCCATTTGTCAGTAGCACTAGGCTCAGACGTTCAACGGCCATAACCTTCCCATTTTCAGAAATGGTTTTGTAATAATTTCTTAGCAACTTCAGACGCTAATCGTTCGCTCCAACTTAAAAATGGTATTAAGTATTATTTTATTTAACTAAAAGTATATAAAATAGTAACAAAATATGATAGAGAAATTTGTGTGATGATAAGATGCACAATATGTATCTTATTATTAATTTTGACATTATTAGATAATTGGACTCTTAAAATAATGTTGATTAGTTTCAAATTTTAATCAAGATGGGATAGAATATTAGCTTAGATTTGGTTGGTTGATTGTAACCGGAGAGTTGTCGTTTTTGGGTGTGAATTATCAACAATTTCTGCATGACTTGAAGGCTGAAATTCAAAAACTATCTCAGATAATATTTAGTAAAAAATTGTAAAGAGATAGAACTCTATCCAGTGAAGCCCTCTTGGGAAATCATGTGACGTGCAGATTTTTGTGATCTGCATATTCTATGTAGTTGTTGGAGTTTTAGGGGATCTGCAACTGTTTTTTTAATTAAAAAATCACATGAACCTTGTTAATTGTTGTGGGCCCTCTAAGGTTTGGTTTCGTTGACTAATTTTATGTGAGCTCTTTGTGTGTTGTTGTTGATTGGATGGGTGTGCAGCTGTGCTGATTTCACATTGATAATTAATCCATCTTTTTGCTGTGTTTTTCTCTGACGAGTGTCGTTGATTGTGGTGGAGTGTGTAGCTATGATTTTCTTGCTGGGTTTTGCTTGTTTTTTTTTTTTTTTGGCAGTTGGACATCACTTAGGCTGGAGAGAGTGTGTTGCGCTTCCCTTCTGTTTTTATCACTGAGTGGGTATTTTTGCTACTGAATTTTTTCTCTCTCTTGGCTTATACAATGCTTGGCTGTGTTTTGGCTGACATCGTGGTTGGTTCTTAGTTAGGTATTCTTCTATTATTCAACAACAAATTGAAGGCGTTCTCAGGAGTTTTTCAGCTAATCTATTTTCTAGTCTCTATATTTCTTGTGCTGCTATTTCTCATTCATTGCTCTTGAAGATGCCCCCCACGAAGGATTGAAGAAAGCACCTTCCGTACACTGCTTGGAAACTTGATGTCCTGTTACAAGACTTTCCTCAAACACTTGCTATACTGTTCACGTGCACTGTTCAAGTGAAAGTGAAAGTTTTGCTACTGATATTCTTTGATTTTGTAAACTGCAATGCTGCTCACAGAATGTAATTGGTACTCAATAGCTGAGTTGATGTGTTTGTAAGAATTTGGTGCATATGTAAAAAAATTCCACTTTCTATTGGAATCCGAAAACTACTTTAGTTTTTGCAAGTTTTGGTATTTTCCAATGTGCTACTTCTGCTTCTCTACTTGAAAATGCTTAACATCTGTAAAGCTAAATACTACTCGGATAAAATATGAAAAATAGACTGAACTTGAAAATTGATGAACTAAAATCCGGTGGATTGTTTGGAATTTTTCACATCCAAGTCTAATACTAAACTTGCTTCAGGTTTTTCAATAACAAAACAGAACTTCAATCACTACTAACTACTACTCAACCTCTGATCTTTTTCTAAAAAATAAAAAAGCATAGCATGAATAAAACTGAAACTTGATCTGAACTTTTGTATTGATGTTTGTTTGGTTTCTCAATACACTCATACTCGAAAAATGCAAACTTGAACTTCATATATGCTCTCAGACATCTGTTACAACTTTTCCTAATAACTGTAAAGTAAAAACATGAACTGAAGGTTAAAGCTAGTCTAGTACATGTATTTCTTCATTTGGCAAAGCATAAAAGTAACCAATTGGTCTTTTGGCAAAAAACAGAAACTTATATCTTCAACAGTCTTTTGATGCTTCAGCCAACAAAATCCTGACATGCAAATCCGATCGTCAGGCCATACAAATGAAATGCTTGAAGGATGAATCAGCTGCACTTGTTTAGCTTATCTCTAATAAATCTTGATCATACTAATTAATCTATCTTGATTTGTTTCAGATTTTCAACCTTCCTGCTCTGCAATTCATCTTCTGTTCTGTTCTTCTACTTCTGCAAAATGCTGAAACTTCCTTCATTCTGCACATTTTCAGTTCTTCATTGTTGCTTCCATCTTGCCCTCATCTTCCCTTTTTCATTGAATTTCACTCATCTGGACTTGATCTTCTTTCCCTCGAACCATACAACCTTGAATTATGCCAAGTATCATCAACTTGAGTTTTCGGAGGAGTCTAGGATGATTCAGCTTGATCTTCACTCTTCTTTTCTTCTTCAGCTTGATTTCCATTGCAATGTCTTCATCAAGCTTCAACACAACATGTTTTACAAAACAATTCATTCCAACAATTGTGTGACTTTTGGTGAATTGGTTTGATGATGACTGTGTCACCGTCAATAATGGAAGTGGTGTCTGGAGCTTCCAGCAGTTGAATACTACAGTATCATTGGCGAATAACTTTTCGATTTGTCATTAAAGGAGCAGAATTATTTAGGGAAGTTATCTTTATTATCTTAATTGTATTTGTTTATGTTAGTTATTATTTTTGATCACTTGAGTTGTCTGTTTATTACTTTATTATCTTTATCGTTAAAAGTTGTTAAGAAAAATCCACTATTGAGCTTAACACGAGTCGGTCGTGTTATTGAATGTGAAATACTTTCACGAGTTGTGAGGATGAGGGATAGTGTTGAGGATTGAGTGAGTTGGCTTAGTAAGGTCTTGTATAAAACTATTGTCGTTAGTGAAAGTATTAAGCTAGGTGAGGGCCTTGCAAACGTAGACAAGGTATGTCAAACTGTGTTAACAAATTTCATATGTTGATTTGTTATTTTTATGTTTAATTTTTTCTATTTTCACTTGTGCTAGAAACAATTGCTATCAAACCAGAATTTTTACGAAACTACTACACTCCTTCGAAAATTTTCAATTAGTATCAAAGTGGGTCATCGAATCAGAACTTGGTACGTCAAGTTGGTGCAAATCCATGTTTTGCAATTATGGCTATAAGAGAAGGGGTATTAATCATCATGCTAGTTGTTAGATGGTTCAAATTATCCTACATGGAAATCAAAGATGAGAGAATTCATTCAAGCACAAAGAATAAAAGCGTGAAACTCAATTTTAAATGGTTAGACACATCTAGTAATGACTGATGAAAAAGAAGAAGCAGTGCTTAAATATGCATCTGAGTGGATAAGGGCTGAAAAAGAGAGGGAGCACTTGGAAATTCTCAAGTCTTGCATGCCATCTTTAGAGTAATTGATGAAGGTCGCTTTTCAATGATATCGGTTTATGAATAGACAAAAGAAGCATTGGACACTATTCGGACTATATATAAAGGATTGAAATTTGTGATAGCCTCAAAACTTCAGATGTTGGCTATGAGATTTGAAGAGCTGAAGATGGATGAGACTGAAACCATTGGAGAGTTCCATAAGAGACTACGTGATATAGCAAACCAAGCACATCAACTCGGGAAGAAGTACTCTAACCTAAAACTAGTTAAGAAGACATTGAGATCGTTATCTCTAAGGTTCATACCAAAAATTGTAGCAATCAAAGAAGCTCGTGATATTAATGAATTGCCATTGGATAAGGTAATTGAAATTCTTACACATTTTGAGATGAATTTGTTAAGGTGCAAACAGGAGAGGACCAAAGGATTAGCATTACAAGCTGAGATTGGTAAAGCCATAAATAACTTTGAAGATGAATTCGATGATAATGAGGATATGGAGTTATTGACAAGAAATTTCAGTAAGTGGTTAAAGAAAGTGAAGAAGAATATAATACGATTTTAGGCAAAACAGTGGGAGCTCATCATATAGTAACTTCAAACAACAAGCTAAAACTCAAAAGAGTGAAAGAAAAGTGAAAAAAATTCAATGTCATGAGTATCAAGGCTTCAGACATGTGTAAGCGAAATGTACTAACACGTTGAAGAAGAGAAAAGGAAAGTCTTATAGGAGCATTTGGAGTGAGAATGAATTTGAAAGTGAGCATGGTAGTGAAGAAGAAGTTGTGGGTAATGCTGCGTTGGTTGCTTTATACAGTAAAAGTCCAGTTGCTTGCTTAACAACAATCAAGAAGAAAGAAACTGATGATGAAACTGTGGATAAATTAGAAAATTCCAGGAAAAACGTAAATGAATCAGTTTGAAGTTTAATTTTAGATTATGACAGTTATGGCAGTAATTCATATGATAAAAAAGAAGATATTTATGAAGCCTATGAATTAATATATGCTAAATAGGTGCAAACGTGCAAGAAGAATGAAAAGCTAAAGAAGAAAAACTCCTTTATGAAGAACATCATTCAAGATTTAGAGCAGAAATTGTTATCTACAATAAATGAGCTTAATGAAACAAAATTGAAGTTAGTTAGTACGGAAAAGGGAGCACGAATGTTAAATGAAGGTATTGAAAAGTTATTGGAAATTGGTAAGATTAAAGAAGACCTTCAAGGCATTGGCTACAAAGGTGAATGTTCTAAGTTGAATGATGAGAGAAATGATGTGACCAGATCTGTCCAAGAAGAAACTTTAAGGAGGAAACAAAAATTTATACCTACTTGTCACTTTTATAGGGTTATCGAGCATATAAGGCCTACATATTGCAAGTTGTTACAAATAATATTTCAAAGGGCTTAAAACTAAAAATCTAGACACTCTTCAATGAACTTTCAGCGGTAACCCATATTATCAAAACATACTTGGGTTATAAAGGATCAATTACAAGCACAAAGATGTGAAGGAAAGAAATCATCTAGATCCACAGTTAGCTACTGTTGTTAAAGAAACTATTCAGATAGTGGATAAGTCAATTGCTTCAGAAGAAACCAACCAGATAGTTGATGATAGAGATAATGTGACGAGGAATAAGACCATGTTTGAATTTTTTTAGGAGTACAAGGACAATGTGCTTTATAGTTTTGAAGTATATGGTGTTGTTTCTTAAAAAAATGATGGTTTAAAAGAGTTAACACCTAGGCCTTCAGAGTTTTTATTTATGGGTTTTCTAAGGTTTGGGTGATTGGTGTGTGTTTGGATTTTTCCTTACTTGTTGAATAGTATATTTGATGTGAGAATGTGCTATGCTTAATTTATTAAGAATTCTGCTTTTAGATATTGATTTATGAAGTTATGTCAAGAAAATGTTGATGCTTAGTTAGAGACCTATAGGGAGACTCAAATTTTATATGATTTGGGTTTTTTCAAGTTTTAACTTGTTTTCTCTCTATATTATAGGATGTATGAGTTTAAGCAATATGCTTTTATATGGTTTATGTGAGGACAATATTGATTAAGTTTAATTATGATTCATTGAATGCATTTTTTAGGTTTATGAATTTAATCAGTTGTATGTGGATGACTTTGATGTGAGTAATGATATGTTGGCTAGTGCTTTAACTGATGGTAAATTGTCATCTTAGCATGCTTATGATTCTTCCGCTACACCTAATGCTGATTTTTATGTTTCTTTATTCATTGAAATTGATCGGATTGAAGTCATTCTTTGTTTTAGCATTGTTTCATCCCAAAGGGGAGATTATATTATTTTTGGTGACTGTTCCATTCAGGGGAAGATTTTAAGGTATATGCGTAACTATTAGTCTTGCTTTTTGTCATATTTTTTTCCCAAGGGAGGAGAAATTTGGATGATTGGATAGTGTTTATGTGGGATTATTGTTTCTTTGGATGTTTCTTGAACTCGACATCGATGTTATTCGGAACTCAATGCTTGATTAAGGGGGAGCTGCTATATGTTATATGGACTTAATGTTTTGTGTCCAATTATCTTCTTTAGGGGGGTTTCACATATGTGACAAAAAATCCAAAAGGGGTATATTGTCAAGACGGGATAGAATATTCCTTAGATTTGGTTGGTTAATTATAGCTGGAGAATTGGCATTTTTAGGTGTGAATTAATGACAATTTTTGTATAATTTGAAGGCTAAAATTAAAAAGCTATTTTAGATAATATTTGGTAAAAAATCGTAAAGAGATAGAACTTTATCTAGTGAGACCTCTTGGGAAATCAAGTGACTTGTGTAGATTTTTGTAATATGTGTATTATGTCTAGTTGTTGGAGTTTTGGGAAGGCCTGTTGCTATTGTTTTAATTAAAAAAATCAAGTGAACCTTATTAATTGTTGTGAGCCCTCTATGGTTTGGGTTCATTGACTGATTTTGTGTGAGCTCTTTGTGTGTTGTTGTCGATTGGATGGGTGTGCAACTGTGCTAATTTCATGTTGATAATTAATCTATGTTTTTGCTACAATTTTATTTGGTGAGTGTCATTGATTGTGGTGGAGTACATCTATGATTTTCTCACTGGGTTTTATTTTTTTAATTTTTGTTCTACAACTGGACGTGACCTGGGATGAAGAGAGTATGCTATGTTTCTCTTCTGTGTTTACTATTGAGTGGGTATTTCTTCTGCTGAATTTTTTCTCTCTCTTAGCTTAAATGATACTTGGTTGTGTTTGGGCTAACATAGTGGTTGGTTCTTGGTTGGGTATTCTTATATTATTCAACAACAAATTGAGGGTTTTCTTGAAATTTCAACTGATCTATTTTTTAGTCTCTATATTCCTTGTGCTGTTGTTTCTTATTCATTGCGTGACTTTTTGTGAACTAGTTTGATGATGATTGTGTCGTTGTCGATAGTGGAAGTCGTGTTCGAAAATTCTAGAAGCTAAATATGATAGTATCATTGGCGAACAACTTTCCGATTTGTCATTAAAGGAGCTGAATATTTAGAGAAGTTGCCTTTATTATCTCAAGCGTATTTGTTTCTGTTCATTATTATTTTTGATCACTTGAGTTGTTTGTTTATTATCTTTATCGTTAAAAGTTGTTAAGAAAATCTTCTATTGAGGTTAGCACGAGTTAATCGTATTAATGGGTGTGAAATATTTTCATGAGTTGTGAGAATGAGGGATAGTGTCGATGGTTGAGTGAGTCTTCTTAGTAAATCCTTGTATAAAACTACTATCATTAGTGAAAGTATTAAGCTGAGTGAGTGCTTCGCAGACATAGACAAGGTATGCCAAACTACATTAACAAATTTTGTGTGTTGATTTGTTATTTTTTCATTTAATTTTTAATTTTTAATTGTGCTAGAAAAAATTGTGTCCGAACCAGAATTTTTGCGAACTACTACACTTTTTTGGAAATTTTTATGTGATAATTAAATAATATAATATGTGCTAGGTAATAATTTTCAAAATAAGGAGCATCCAAACATTTTTTTTGGGTTACTTGCGAGGTGTCCTATGCGCGATAGCAGTGAGATGCAAGATCCATGCTCTTAGGTCTTAAGCTACTGATTCTGCTTCACTAATGGAGAAGGAGGGGGGTGTCCTCCCTCTAATTCGAACTTGGTTGACTTCCCTCCCCAGGTAAGTTCACCAAAGTCGACGAAGACAAGGGGCAACTCTTCTTTAACACCTAGTGAGATGAAGGCTATAATTGGTGTTAACCAGAATGCCGGTGCTTGGAAACATAAACCCCATATCCATTGTAAAAGGGGATAGCTCAAACATTTTCAAAATGTTATGAAAGAGGGAACCCTTATACCTCCTATCGATCTTCTAAAGGCTAGAGCCAATGTTTGGTCTTCTACTTTGATGGGTGTATTTTGGAACAAAAGGCTTGCATTTCCTGGTGTGCAAACTTGGGCTAAGGCTAGGTGGGGTAAGAGGGGTCTTGAGAAAGTGATGCTAATGGAGGATGACTCCTTCCTATTCTAAGTTCTCATATAAGAATATCCTTAACGAGATCATCGAACAAAGTGCCTAGCACATTAGTGGCCAACCCATGTTCATCAAAAAATGGAAGCCAGGTACTAATTTTGATAGGGAAATATTGATGCTTGTCCATTGTGGGTTAATTTTCATAACGTTCCCCTTGAATTCTAGATGATTGAAGGATTAAGTCTTATAGCTAGTTCACTTGGGAAGCCTATAGGTGTGGACACCCAAACAATGAATATGGAACGTATCTGTTTTGTGAGAATTTGTGTTGAGGTTAAAAGAGAGTCAGATTTGCTTGATCGACTTCTTATTATGAAGCTAAATAAGAAGCTAGGTGATGATGGTGAATTGACAAAATTTATTGTGCCAATTTCCTATCCACTGAAACCCAATTTGGGGAAGAAGAGTTGGTAACCAAGTGGAAACATTTTTAAAATAGGGAGTCATGACAAACTTATAGGGACATCAACTTCTGAGATTTCGAAAAGGGACAAACTTAGTGTAGATGGAAGTTACATGAAGGTGAATGAAAAGTCACCTAATAATGGGTTGATTCTCGATAATCTAGATGTGCAACAAATTAAGGGAGGTGAGCTGAGTAGTATACCTGTAAAAGATAGTTTAAATAGGACAGATGATATTCAACCTTCTAATGTTGTTAGTCCCTTGACAGCAGACAATATGGAACCAACACAAGCTAATGGGGAGGAATCAAATATCTTGAGGACTTTTGAACACACCTTAAAGTCAAATGTGAATTGTTAGATGGAAACAGATGCACAATTAGTGGACGACAAGATGGAAGATGAACCAGGTTTACTGGATGCAGATTTACCAAGCAACCTACTGCTGCTACAACTAGACAATGACAGACTTGTTGGGATAGGAGAAAGGTTTCATGCGAGTTCCTCTAATCCAAAAGACGATCAACTAGGAGGAAAACTAAAAAGAAGAGGTATTCCCCCTTAGTGACCATTCTAATATGGAATATAAGAGGGTTAACTGACATTTAGCCAAGAATTGAAACATTATAGGATGCTATAATCCATTGATGTACTCTACCTTTATAACTATTAAAGGATGTTGAATTTGTTGGCCGATTAAGTGAATCATTGCAATGATGTTATGTAGCTTTTGCTATTGTTAATATAATTCCTTTTATTTTAAAAAAAAATTAATTTCAAAATAAAAAGACTAAAATAAAAAATTTTAATGTTAGGAAATCTCAATATATTTAATCTAGACAACTTACCCTTCTTATTTTCATGAAAATTTCTCAAGCAGAAAAAAATTAAGATACTCAATTTCTCTCATTTATTTGTTTATAAAATTATATTTTTGTAAAAAATATTTTTAAAAGAATTTTACTAGCAATAAAATTCAAGAGGAAGAGTTCATTCATAACTGATTTATGGACACCATATAACACTTGTCAAAAGATTCCTGTTATAATGGGAGGAAAAAAAATAAAGAAAATAATGAAAGATGAGAAAAATTAAATAGTATTAAGAAACTTAAAAATTCTCAATTGCTCTGGCTAAAGATGATCACTTTAGTTGTTTTTTATTTCTACGTATTAAACAACTTGAAAATAGTAGTAGCAATGTTTTTAACCTTCATGAAAATAGCATCTCCATTTAGAAAATTGTGAAACATATCTCCCCTTACATGTTCAACACCTAGCACATCCACAAACTTGAACCGTTATATACTTAGGCATGTAGATTATTTCATATAGATGTGTCATTCTATCGAATCATCAGACATAAGTTGTACTTAGATGATTTGGTTACTAAAATATAGGACACTAACATTTTTCGTCACTAAAAGTCCTTCATTCGTTTATGATAATATTTAGCGATGATATTAAATCGTTTCTAAAATCATCGAAAAATCCCGATAGAAAATACTATAGGTTACGTTTTTACTAAATCATGGCGTATTATTTTTTGCTACGAGCTACATACAGAGCGAAAAGACATACGTGACGATACAGAAAATTGTCACCAATGATATTTTAGTACGCTTATTTTTCATCGCTAAATGTTATTAGCTACATTGCTATAAACGTAGCTAATAATATTTAGCGACAAATTTTGAATCGTCATAAAAAATTATCAGCGATGATATAGCAAACGTAACAAAAGTTTTTGGCTATATTTTTAGAAAGGTAGCTAACAATTTTTGATGACATTTTTCAAAATTTAGTTAAAATTTTTTTAAACAATCTTTTTGCTTCAAATTGACTCTTTGTGCTCTCCATTTAAAAAAGTAAATAGATATCAAGAAATATAGATTGAATCATAAATTTTAGACATGAAATTTGAATCAAAAGTAATATATATGCTTCATATATATATATCAACTTCCTTGCAATTGTTCAAAATATACCAATGGGCACTTTCAAATTATTCTTTAGTTAACTCTACATAATTTCTGACACCAAGTAGTCTTACTTTTTGGGAGAAAATTGACAAGCCACTATCTTGATCAAAATCAAAGTTACATTCTTATCTATTAAATCTTTTCTCAATGTCATTTAAGTACAACAAACAAAATGTCAAGCATTCATTCGCTATATCAGCCTCTGTAATTGACCCTTTAAGTCGAGCTCTATTAAATACATAATGCTTAAGAAAACATAAAAACCTAAAAAATATAAAATATTAACAATTTCTACTAATTAATAACTTAAAAAAGTAGAATTAATATTGATTACCTTTCAATAGGGAACATCCATTGAAGTTAAACAAGTCCACAAAGTTTTGCTTCGTATGGTAAATGAATCGCCAATTGCACTATAAGATCAAAAAATGGTAGGGGAATACTAATTCAAGCTTAGATAGAATCAAAGCTATTTCTTTTTTCATTTTGTCAAGTTCTTCACTTGAAGTGTCTTACAACATAATTTCTTAAGAAACTCTCCCAATTGACCCAAAGTTATGAACACATCCTTCGACAAACACCCACATATTCCAACAGGAAGTAATCATTGCAGAAGTACATGAAAATCATGACTTTTCATCCCTAATACTTTTCCCTCTTTAACATTCACACAATGAGCTATATTTGATGCATACCTATCAGGAACTTGACTGATTTAAAAATTGACAAAATGTTTGCTTCTCTTTTTTTTTGACATGTTATAACAAGTGGGTGGAATAATGTGTGACCTATTATCTCTTCTAATCAAATGCAAATCATTTCTTATATTCATGTTTTCCAAGTGTATTATAGCTTAACTGTGTCTTACGACTTGCCATCAATTCCCATCACAGTTCCTAAAATATTCTTACAATTTTTTTTCAATATGCATCACATCAAGATTATGCCTCAATATCAATTTCTTCTAATATGGAAAATTGAAAAATATTCCTTTTTTATTCCAATTGAGCTCAACAACACTTCACTTTCATTTTCTATTACTTTAGTGTTTTCCAAGTGTAATGTCACCCAAAAGTGATAGCTGGTAAACCACATCATCACCAGACAATTGCAAAAGAGTTTCACCTAATTCTAATTTTCCATTAAACAATTTGCTTCTTCGCCATCTATGCCCATGTTCCAAGTAACGATAATGTCTCGTATAACATATTTTACTTTGTAACCTCATTGAATAAGTTTGATAGTTACATGAAGGACAAACCATATATATCCTTTAGTGAATCTTAATTAGGACTTTAAAAAGAAAGAACAACAAACACTTAAAATGAGTTATCCCCATCCTAAAAAAGAACAATAAACACTAAAAAAAATGAATTTTTATTTCCTTTTATTTTAAGTATTAAAATTCCGTAAGAATTGTAAAATTTATTTACACATTCATCCATACATTATTTTCAATTAAGTATTAAAACTCCATTAGACTTGTAAACTTTGCAAAAAGAACATTACACCTTCCATCCTTCTTTGATTACACATATGTTTAATTTGTAAAGAAAACTTCGACCTTCTAATACGACATTCTAATAACTAAACTTTTTCCAATAACTTTGAATATGATTTAGAATGTAATGTTAAATTCGAATACTAAAACATATGCTCCTAATTATAATAATAAGCAATGAAGTTAATGTGCTTTGATGTTACATATTACGAAGCAAACTACTTTGAATCGTAATTCATTCCCTATCAAAATAGAACACTAAAAACCTATGAGAACTTTCATCAAATAAAATAACCAATGTTATCACATTTCAAAGAAGAATAGACACTAAATAAATAAGAATGGAAGATAACCAGAAGCTTACCGTTAATAAAGTTTTAACAACTTTGTGGTAGTAATGGGTTCACGGTAGTTTGTGAGTGATGAGAACTTCAAAAGAGAGTGAGAAGTAAGAGGAGTATGAACTGAGAGTCACATTAAAGATTCAAAGTGAACATTAGTCGAACATCTTATAGGTAGCAGTAAAACAAAGTTCCTAACACATTTTCACCTTTAATCAACTCAACACACATTAACCATATCACAATATTCATTATTATCACTACACACATTCATCGTAGTAATATATGGGCAACACACATGGGTAGAACAAAAAAATAGAGGAATAAACACACCAAAAGGTCCAATAGAACTTTCATCGAACGTCTCATATGCAGTACTCAAACTACTTCCTACTCTATATTCAACTTCAATCAACCCATACAATATGCGTTACTCAACTCACCATGTTTGTTATTATCACACAACACAATCTCCTTCAACCAATACACAACATATACTGACATAACACAAATCCTAAACACAGATATCATCGAAACAACATGTACATAACAATTCCAACAAAACATGAAGATGAAGATGAAGGAATAAACACAACAACACTAAAGGGGTAACTAAAAGCACACAACTATGCTTACCTCAATGCACAAGGATGAGGATGAAGGATTGGAGAGGATACGATGGGAGGAAGAAAGGTAGAAGAGAAAGGCAATGCAAGCGGAGGAAGAAGAAAAACTTCGGCCTTTTGGTTTAAAAATAAAGGAAACAACATCATTTCCTTCCTAAAAGAGACAACATCATTTTCATTTTTCTAAAACGTTCCAATATTTGGTGACACTATTAAAAAATGTTGCCAAATGTATGCATACAAAAAATCGTTTAAAAAAGAAAGGAAAATATGTCGTTCCTTACATAACAAATGAGGTTATTTTCCTTTTATATTTTGAATTGTTTCAACATTTGGTGACTATTTTTAAAAACTTCGCCAAATGTATATATACCATCAATCTTTTAGTGATGTTATGCATAATTTGTCACTAAATATCATATTTGGTGTCGAATTTCTAAAATAGTCACCAAATAGTTTTGATTTTTATGTTTTCCAAAATTTTCTGTAATATATAAATTTGTATAATTTATAAATGGTAAATAGAGTTTTATGACACCATTTATATATATTGTCAAATCATATATTTTAAAGACACTAATAAGAAAAATTAATTTATTTTGATTTTTATATTTATAGAACTTTTTTCTAATATAAAATTTCTACAAAATGTCACCCAATTTATGTATAGTAAATATAGTTTTTTCACACCACATAAAATTTTCAAATCATATATTTTAAAAGACATTAATAAAAAGAACCAATTAGGTAATAAAATTTAATTTTGTTGTGTTTGTTTTATAAACTTTTAAAATAATAATATTGTTAACTAAATTTGTTTTTACACTTACAATCATTGTCAATAATATTAAATTTGATTACTAAAAATATCATATTAATATTTAATATTGATTTCCATTTTTTGCTATATTACAATTATTTTTAATTATATCGCAACAAATATAATTATATATGGTAATTAATATAATATTATACTAATGCCATTACCAAAGGTCAAGCCAAATGGTAATGGCCTATCATTTCGCAATGATTTTTTGAATTGACGTCAAATGGAATATTTCTTCCGAATTAAACAAAAATGACATCGTTTTGTTTAACTACAAATGATGTCATTTTCTACTAGTTTATTAACACCAAAATAAACCTCACTTCGTTTTTGTGATAGACGTCATATTTCCTCTTCATTTACCTTCTAATAAATGTTGTCCCATCTGTTATGGTTGTCACTATCGAAGAAATGTTGTTACCTGTGTTGGTATTGTTTTCCCTTTCTATTTTAAAGAACCCTCCTTCTTGGGCTCTATTTTACTGCTACGTTTAGGAGTTTATATGAGTTTTGTGTTCTGTTTATGGTATATATGTTGGACCCTAAATTTTTTTTCAAATTTTGTGATTTGTTATTTAGCTTTTTATTTAGGTTTTGGTTGATTATTCCATTTTCTGATTATTTTTGAATGTAGTCATTATTTAGTGGAATAAATAAAGATTAGAAATTGATGGAAGGATTTGAATTAAGTTTGAATTATTATGGGGAGGTTAGAAGTAAATTAGCTTAAGGGAATTAGAGACATAAAAGACAAAAGAAGGGACAAGATTGGAAAGGCCAAGTAAGTTAGGGGCAATTTTGGAAGAATAAGCTAAAGATGACTCTTAAATTAGAAGAGGGAAGAGAAAGTGTCGTGAGAACCAAGGAGAAAGAAGAGAAAAAAGAAAATAGGAGAGAAAAAGGGAAGTTTCGGTGAAAAAGGAAGAGAAGAGAAAAGGTATGTAAATTCTTTTCTTCCTTTATTAAAAGAATGGGTTGTATTGAGGATGAAGGAGTTAGAGAGCAAAGAGGTTTTGTGGGAAGAAGATGGATTAGGAGAACCCAA
>JAOQMP010000009.1:26235698-26251959 GCA_027563575.1 Erythroxylum pedicellare | reverse complement strand
ATGAACATCTGATTTGTATACTATATGTTTGTAATAAGCTTCCTCAAATCTTCAAGATAACATAGATGGAAATGGGTGCCGATGTCCCAATGGTGCGTACAATATTAAGGAAATTGGTTATTTTAGAATAGTGTTCGCTTGCAAAAGTTGTGTCTGTTCATTGTGGCAGTGGTGGAGTCTATCAATTAGGTATGCATGTGCTTGAATTTGGATTCCTAATAACGTTTGATTTGGCTTTGATTGTTCTATACTGTTTGCTCATTAACTGAAATGCATACTACGTGCGGTTCATCTAATATAACCATGCATACTACATCTGGGAAATCATTCACTGTATCTTTTGCAAATTTAGTTAAAGTAAAGAAGTTGTTAGAAGAGGGTGTCAATTTACCAAACCATGAGGGAAGATCTTTAACTGTTTCAATTGATGACTTGGAATGTGTAAGGAGCCTTTTTGGTAATCTTGACATTGGAAACCACTTTACTTCTTATACCAACTCTAATGTCATTTGGAATAAAAAACTAATTTCTTTTCCTTTTCAACGGAATATTAGGCGTGAAACTTTATTTATTATTTTATCTATAAGAATTGTTAAACTTCTAATTAACATCTTGTAGTACTTATAGACCATATATCATTATACTTTATTGCTTCACATATTTCAATATTTATATGTATTATTATTTTATTGCCAATAAATATTAATGATTAAGAATAGTAGTAAAATTAAAATTATGATGTTTTGATCTTATTAAAATTAAAATTTTACATATGTTTATCTTTTTTATGTGTAAAAAATATTTGCTTTTCAAATTTAAAATTACCTATCATGCATGTGTTTTTCAACAATATATTTAAAACTTTGAAAATATTTTACAATTCTTAAATGTTCCATTCTTTTTGTATATATGAACGGAGGTATAGTACTATGTACAATAGGTATCTTTAAAGAATCATTTGTGTATAAATACATAGATATAAACAAATCTATAGAGTTTGATTGCATTAGTTATTTAACCAAATTTATAAAGAAGGCAAATGAAAATACATAAAAAATCATATAAATGTCAATTATAATTAACCTTAGGATTATTAAGCACATTTATCATTAAAAATTATCCTTTTAACATTATTATTTTTTAAGAATACTATCACACACAAAAATCATCAAAAATTTCCTAAGAAATACATAAAATATAAAATCACTATTGGCGAACATTTGAAAATTCATCACAAAATGTCTACTTTTTAAAGACGATTGAAAATTTTGTCGCCCAAAGTAGAACTTTTAGCAACAAATAATATGAATTGTCGCATAAGGTTAATAGTACTAGTGACGAACTAAGTTTGTGACAATTCTCAAAATTTGTTGGAAAAAACGTTTATTTAGTGATGATTTAAGAAGTCGCAAAAAGATTTACTTTCTGCGATGAAAATATAGTTAGCGCTAACAACTGTCTTTTAGCGACGATCCTCAATTGTCGCCAAAGGTGTTTTTTGTTGTAGTGAGTAACAAAGAAAAGAAGATTATGTTTTGAAATTAATAAATAGTAATAAAGAAAAGAACATTGAAAAAGGGAAATTATGTTTTCAAATTAGTTAGTGCTTAAGAAAAAGACATTACTAAATAGAGTAAATCTAGGTGCATTTATCACCGAACGTTCTCGTAAGTTAATTTTTCATTGAATAAAAATAGAGATAACTTCTTAACGGAAGTTATATGAATAAAACAATCTACTTGAAGAACTCCATAACCCAATAGTTAGAGACAAAGCATTTGAAATCAATGCCTGAGAATCCAGCTCCAGTTGCCAAGGACAAGAATTCGCGTTTGGCTCGCTCTTTTCCTCCTGGACTTTGTGTCATCATAAGCACATCCATTTGAGTCATACATTTGTCGGTAGCACTAGTTTCAGCCACAACTGGTAAAATACCTTCAACGACAATAACCTTTCCATTTTTAGGGATGGCTTTGTAGCAATTTTGCAACAACTTCAGACACTGATCGTCGCTCCAACAATGAAGTATCCACTGCCAAGGATCGTCACTCCAATTATGAGGTATCCACTGCCAAGGATGGTAGCTTAGTTGATTTTCTAATGCCAAGCATCTCCATTCGGAACACTTTGAAACGTATCTCCTCTAACATGTTCAACACCTAGGACCGACATAAACTTGAATGTTAGATATACCTAGGCATGTAGATTATTGCGCAAAGATGTCTCATTTTATCGAATCTTCAGACATAAGTTGTACTTAGATGATTTAGTGACTAAAAAACTGGACATTAGCGTTAGTACTTAAAAAAGAAATAATCATACCAGAGTAGGTTGGAGCTTCTGCTATAACATGAGGCAAGTCAAAATTGATACCCTTTATGTGAGGATTTTTGGAAGTTATTGCATGGATTGTATGTCCTAAGCCACCACCCACATCAACCAGGTGCTTCAAATGCTCAAATCCTTTGTATGATTCCAGGATACTTTTGACAACTTGAGAACTGTACTTGAGCAATTGCACTGTTGAAAATTTGGTTAAACAGTGGATCCAGGGCAGCGTATTCAAACGTATTCATCCCATGAGCCTCGTTAAACGGAATTTCTCCTTCCACAACCACCTTTTTCAATTCAAGCCTAAAACGAAAAATTAAATTGTATCTTACAATCTTTAAAAATGACAATATGGTAAAATTTTCATAAATTAATAGTATTAAATCCAGTTAAAATTATTAATTTAAAGAATAACAATTAACTAATAATTAATAATTTATTCTTAAAAGGCGTATTCTTAATTCAATGAAATAAATATTTAATTAGCTAAATATTTGAATTTTAGCATTATAATAAATTACATATAAATTAATCTAGATTACTTACAAATGAATGGTACACATAATCGTTTATTATATTATCAACGTAATCAAGTTAATATGAATTTAACCCACTAAATAATATATATTAAATTAACCAAAGAAGTAACTCCATTATAATTGCATTTATTCAATCAAATATATTCATATTTATATAAACAGATAAGAAGTCTACTTATATTTTATAGTTACAATAGCTTTCCATCTAAAAGGTGTCCAAAGATCAATCATGACATATGAATCATTATGCACACAAAAAGAACTGCAGCAGCGAGATCTTTTACTAGTTAAGGTATAATATCTAAGACACTCGAGTTATATATATAATATCTTTTGGTTGACTTAATTAGAGAAAAAGATGGTCATACTAATCAGTACAAATTATCATATCTTTATACATGAAAAAGGTTATTAAAGGTTATTAAAGAACATAAACGAAAGTATGGAAACAGTATTGCAGAGATTTTATAATTCAATTGTCCTTTGGTTGGTTAAAAAATTTGCGGTAAGGCATGTTATCAAGTCATTTTATCGTTTTGAAGAGCTCGGGTAAGTCAAATACTCCAGACGTGAAACTAAGTTATAAAAAAAAGTATTTGCAATATGAATAAAACAAGATTATTTATAATTTACAACCCAATCATTCATTTGCCACAAAACAATTTGAATAAAAGAATTAAGATAAAAAAGTTCCTAAACGAATCATCGGAAATCTTACAAAATCACTTTATTTAAAATACGCAAACGTGAATGACTTTAATTATAACCAATCACTACTCGTATGGCATAATTTTCTAAATAAAAAAATATATTTTAGCCATAGATTATTGTCCCATTCATTCAAATAAGAAAATAAAAGATATTAATTGTTTCTAGTACGTATTAATTTATATTATAAGCAAATTATATAAATTTATAGTTACAGTATATTATTAATTTATAATATCAATTAAATTTTAAAGTCATATAAGAAACTTTTAAAAAGGAATTAATTTATGAAATCATCAATTTAACTTACTAATTTAAATTTAAATTATTATTTATAAAAATCTTATATATATATATATTGGGCGAAGGCAATGGAGTAGGTGACATTATAGTTCTAAACTATTATGCAGGTATAATTATGAATATAAAATAAAAATGGTAAAAATAATTCAAAAAATCGCAGCACCCCAACTAGCCAACAACACAATTTAAAACCTTCTGAAATACGAGGTTTTTGCAAGAACTAACCAGCTAGCCTGAAAGACCTTGCCTTGAACAAGTTCCACCGGGGGAGCAAACGACATATCATCACGGTCGCGGACAAAGTATTTAGCTACTGGTGTAAGGCTGTAGAACCTCGTCAGGCCATCCACACTAGTGCAACCAAGCACTTGGTGGCTAGCCAAAAGCCTTAGAATATGGTCTAGCAACAAGGGTGCATCAGGGTTTTGTGTGGAAATCTTGGCTGCAATGTCTGAAGCAGAGAGATTGGCGTCCGAAGCCTCTCGAGCTATAATCTCCAAAACGCCAAGCTCGATTGCTGCTTTTAGTGTCATAGGGAGTACAGATCCAATTGGAAGTTGCATAGCATATCCAATGATCTCTTCTTTTCCTTCCTCGACATGGTTCAGGTGAGATTCGTCTGGGGTAGGGCTCATGTTTCTTTGAGTTCTGACAACAATGTCTATAGATAGCATATGAGTGGAGTGAAAAGATGATGTCTAAAGCGTCCGTTTTAGTTAGAATCCTGCAAATCCCAAACTAGATCCAATTTGAAAAACCCAAAGTTGAAGTTTTGCAAAATTTATGTTATGTCACAATTGCTTCAGCCAGAAATTTACAGTTGATTCTCACAAAGCAGCTGGCCAAGCAGTTGCAATTTCTAGAATTCTTTTGCTCAAAAAAATTAAGCACGCAGAAAATAAATAACATACACAAAACATCAAAAAATTACATAACTACCTCATGCTAAATTCAATAGAGAATTTTAGAACTATGAATGAAACAAAACAAATTATCTTAAGTGAATAAATCAAGAATAAAAGAAACAAGAAACCACTTAATTCAAGGAACACTCCCTTATGTGGGCTGCCGCATTAAACCATAATCATGGATAGTCATCCAACAAAAATCTGCTGTAAACTTTTTAGTTAATCACTGAAAAACCCCACTTATAGTAGCCAAGAATCATCTATAATCGTCACACCATAAATTGCACATCAATGTACCACCCATCCTTCCTCCTTTAGAATTCTATAACTATTAGGATTTCTTCTTTCCACAAATATCTTAACTTCCAAAATTCTACATATTTTAAGATAGTAAAATCCTATACCAAATCGACTTCCTTATTACAAAATATATCCTAAATAAATTAGCATGCAAATAATGTTAAAAATAGAATAAAATATATTGACAATATCTTAACAATCTCCCCCTTTTGACATTATTTGTCACATCAAAATCTCTCTTGAATAACTCAAATGGAAACTCCCCTTGAATTAAGTGATCATGATAATAGATATCCAAATAACATTAATGTCAAAGTCAAATCAAGAATCAACTGTCACTAACAAAGCTGGAAAAACCAATTGAAAAAGATGTAGGTAAGTGCCTATCTCCTCCCTTGGGATAATCAATGCCAAAAGAAGCTCATGATCACGGGAAGAAGCAGAACAAAGAACTTGTTGTTTGAGTTTTTGCAGAGCAGTCATACCCATATGAAAAAGACCTTCAATGTGATCAATCTCAGCAAATAAGGAGGCATAAGTATTAGCAGTAGGTGTAGCAAGTTGTGCCAAAAAATCAGACGAAGAATATGACAAATCAACCACCGGAGCTTGCTTTTTGGCATTAAGAATTCAAGTAGAGATATGCAATAGACACACAAGCCTCTTGCCGCTTTAGATTTTGCTCAAATAGTTAATAAAACATAATTTGCGTGGCTAAGGTTTTGGTGTCATGGAGTCATATCATCATATGCAACTGAATAGTAAGAAGTAATAACTTGTAATATGTAGAAATTGTCTACCGATCTTCTTTCGCTTACTACACAATCTCTTTGTTAATTTAACACCTTGCATTTGTCACTGATGAACTTGATTAACAACCCATCATCACAAAGCTGACTAATACTTATCAGCCTTTCACATGAAGCACATTTTTGAAATAAGGCAATCCATCCATGCAAAGAGTTCTTCTATCAATCATTGTTGCTTTCTTCCCATCACCGAATGTCACATGACCATCCATACAACTTTGACAATTCATCAAATATCTTTTTCACCTATCATATGCCTTAAGCACCCACTGTTAGAGTGCCATCCATTGTGAGAAGCAGCGCATATAGATTTAAGAGCCACAAGTGCTTGTCATTGGTTCTTTCTAACTCAAATCTGCTTTGGTAGCCTTTACTACTGAAATTCTTTCAATAATATGTAGAATTTCTATTTTGAGCATTAATATTTGTAGCAACTTGTAGCAATTTGGCCTTAAGTGACCTTTTACACCATCAATTGACATGTAGGCACAAACTTTCTGCTCTTTTTTTAAATTTCTCCTTGCTTAATTGATCTTGCTTCTTTGAAAAAACTAACTTCACCATTTTGCTTATTATTCACCTAGGAGCATTAACCTTGAAATCCCCTTTTTTCCCAATTTCCAGCAATTCATCAAGCTTCTCATTACTGCTATTTAACATTCTTATTCCTTTCTCTATATTGAATCAACTTTCACTTGATTTCATCAAGTTCATCTTTCGTTAACAATAACTTCATCTTTAAATCATGAATAACATCTTTCATTATAGAATTCTCCCTCTTTAGCTTCTCATTTTGTTTACACATCTTCAACCATTTTCTATACATTAGTTCATAGGCCTGGCAGATATCTTCCTTTTTCAATTCTGAGTCACTGTCATCACTATTGCCATAAGAATTAAAGTTTAATATTAAAAAATATGTATCTTCATCATCAGTTTCTTTACTGATTGCTACTAAGCAAGCAACTGGACTTTCTTTATATAAAGTAACCAACGCAACATGATGACTCACAATTTCTTCTTTATTGCCATACTCAATTTTATATTTGTTTTCACTCCAAGTTTAGTGTAAAACTTCCCTTTTCTCCATTTAAGAGTGTTAGCACATTTTGTTTGTATATGCTTGAAACCTTGACACTCATGGCATTGTATCTTCTTTGCTTCTTTTCACCTTTTTAAGTTCTTGCTTGTTGTTTGAAGTTATAGTTTGATGAGCTCCCACATTTTTCCAGAACTTAGGTCTATCTTTCTTCATCTTCTTCAGCCACTTGTTAAAATTTCTTTTTAGAAATACCAGATCTTCGTTTCATCTTAGTCAACTCCTAAATTATGCACAGATTAAGCAATTTGGACTTTTAGCGCCAATCTTTTATTCTTCTCATGCTTGTCTCTCAATAGGTTCATCTCAAAGTTTGTGAGAATTCCAATCACCTTATCCAAAGATAGCTCATTAATATTATGAGCTTCTTCAATCATTATAATCTTTAGTATAAATCTAGGAGGCAATGATCTCAAGGTTTTCTTGACAAGTTTCAGATTTGAGTACTTCTTACCTTGTTGATATGCTTAATTGGTAATATCATACAACTGCTCATGAAAGTCTTCAATAGTTTTATTTTCCTCGATCTTAAGCTCTTCAAATCTAGTAGCTAACATTTGAAGTTTTAGTACTATCACTGATTGTGATCCTTCATGTATGGTTTGTAATGTATCCTAAACTTCTTTTGCTGATTCATATGCTGATATCATACTGAAACGTCCTTCATCTACAACATTGAAAATTGCATGAATTGGTTAAGAGTTACCAATCGCTTCCTTTTCTTCAGAATTTGTCCATTCATACGGATCTTTAGGTACTGCTTCATTCTTTTCATTAGTTGTCATAGGATAAGTCCAACCTTTCAACTAGAAGTCCAGGATTTAGTCCCTCGTGCTTGAATAAACACTTTCATTCTCGATTTTCAAGCAGGATAGTTAGAGCCATCAAGTAAAGGTGGCCTAGTAATCGATGCTCCTTCTCTAATAGCCATGAGTGCAGAATACTAATTTACACTAACTTGACACACCAAGTTTGATTAGGTGAACCAAACTCTAATACCAATTGAAAAACCCAAAGTTAAAGCTCTATAAAATTTATGTTCTGTCATGATTTCTTCAAACTGAAATTTATAGTTAATTCTCACAAAGCAACTAGGCAAGCAACTGCGATTTTTAGAATTCTTTTGCAATCAAACAAATTAAGTGTGCAGTAAATAAATCACTCACACATAACATTAAAAATTTGTTAGTGCAGTTCGACACACACTTCTACTTCTGCGTGGCCCTTACTTAAATTAATCAACTTTAGTCGTAGTACAATAGACTTATACAAGGCTTTATGAAGTTGAAACCACTCACTCCTTGATATTATCCACTCGTACTCATACCCATGAAAGTATCTCACACATAATAGCATAACTACCTCATACTAACCTCAATAAAGGATTTTAAAACAACAAATGAAAAAAAAAACAAATGATCTCAAGTGATTAAATCAAGAATAAAAGAAACAAGAAAGCATTTGAGTCAAAGAACACTCCCTTATGTGTGAAGCCAAATTAAACCACAATTATGGAGAGTCATCCAACAAAAATTTGTTGCTAATTTTTAATTGATCACCAAAAAATCACATGCACAAAAGCCAAGAATCATTTATAATCACACCAGCAATTGTTAAAAACACAATGGTCTAAGTTTCACAAAATTCTTGTTCTACCATAGTTGCTTCAAACTGAAATTTACAATTTCTTATCTGAAAGTAACTAGGTTAGCAACTATAATTTTCAGAATTTAATCAAACATAAAAAATTAAATGCATAGCAAATAAATTAACACTAGAATTTGTTAACACAGTTTCGTATACACGATCTACGTCTATGGGGCCCTCACTTAGATTAATCAACTTTTACAAAAGTGCAATAGGCTTACACATAGATATTACAAAGTCGACACTACTCACTACTTGTCATTATCCAATTGTACTCAAACCTTTGAAAGTTATCTCACACCTAATAACATGACCACCTTATGTTAACCTCAGTAGAGGATTTTGAAACAATGAATTAAACAAAGAAAATAATATTTCAAGTGATTAAATCAAGAATTACAAGAAACAAAAGAACACTTGAGTCATAAAATAGTAGAAAAGAATTTTTAATAATATTTACACCATGGAATACACGTTAATATGCTATATGTCCTTCCTATTTTAGAATTCAGTTTCTTTTAGGATCCCTTCCTTCGACAAAGATCTTAACTTCCAAAAGTCTACATATTCCAAGACAGTAGAATCCTTTACTAAGTCAACTTCCTTATCAGAAAAGATATACCAAATATATCAAAATATAAATAATGCCAAAAAATATTATATAATATCTTAACAAAATATCTTAACAATCTCCTCCTTTTTGGTATTATTTGTCACTTCAAAAACTCTCCTTGAATAATAAAGTTGTAAACTCCCCCTGAAATAAACAATCATGGTAGAAAATGTCAAAAAATCAAAGTCAAGGTCAACATAAAGTCATTATTCAACTGTCACCAACAAAACCAACAAATCTATAAATACTAGCTAAAAGAGTTATATGCAAATTCTTGTCTCTCCCTTAGGAAAAATCAATGCCAAAAGAAACTAGTGATAACGGGATGAAGCAGAACAAAAAACTTATTGTTTGAGCTATTGAAGAGTAGTCATACCCACGTGAAAAATGTCTTTAATGCGATCGATCTTAGCAAATAAAAAGGCATAAGTATCTGTAGTAGGTGTTGTAGGTTGTGCAAAGGAATCATCTAAGGAGTACGACAATCCAACCACCCGAGCTTGCTTGTTAACGTATTCCTTGAACATGCAAAAGCTGAGTAATTAAACATGGAAATCCTAATAATGTTTTTTATTTACTAATAAGCACAATCATAGCCTCAATAATCAATCTCCCCATATTTATTTTAACCCCAATGTTCTTATTCTACGGAACAACACATTTTTTGGGAACATAAGATGTAATAAAAAAGCAAACACATCTTGGCCAACACTTTAGATTGTCGATGTAGCTTTCAAAAATTTTAGTAGAACACTACCATATAACTGCTTAAGTAATTGGAAGGCAATGAAAGGAAATGCAAATGACACCCATAATCACCTCAGTTTTAAGCCCTTTTCGCTAAATCAACTGTATTATCAAGATTTAGTAACAATTACTAGCAAAGGCCTTCAGATGGACCTGATGAATATCTTAAAAGTTTTCACATCCATAAACTTCTCAAGTAACTACTTTGAAGGGCGAATTCTAGAAGTTATAGGAAAATTCGAAGGTCTTTATCTCCTAAACTTTTCATATATTTGTAACACCCCACTATCATAGAGTACATACCGGAAAACCCTGTGGACATTCCAGTACATAACCTATAATAATGTCATGTTAAAACAAATGCATGTTCAACTTAATCATGGTATCATCTAATACAAATAAAGTCACCAAATTTGAAAAACCAAACTGCATTCCTCATTTCATTTTATAAAAACCAAACTTACATTATAGCTTTACAAACCATCCGAATATATACAGTGTCAAAACTAAGTATATTACATGAGGAATTTTATAAAAACTTGTATCTAACTCATCAGTCTCAGCTGATCGACCTTTGAACCATTACTTCACAAAATACAAGAACCAACCTTCTTATAGAGTCTCCCTTTCTCTAATGTCCTCTCTCGAACTTGAAAAGTCAACATTGCAATTTTTATGTGTTTTGTGAACTCAGTGACATAACCATCCTTGATGATTCACCCAGTTCATACCACATATAAAGTCATATAATCAGATAATTTCACATCTGTTCATATTGCAAATTGTACAATATAACATTTATTCCATATACCCAGTCTTATTCAATTATAAGTCCACATTATAATTCAATCAGTCAATCACTCAATCACACTTATAAAGAGTATACATAATGCATATGTGACCCACTTTCAATTATTTTGTTATTGTGACTAAGTGCCTAAACTATCCTGTATCTATTGTGGATATCGGGCTCATTGTTACTGTCCTTTACTATTTACAGATACAGGGCTCATTGTACATATTGAGCCTTTGGCTCTATACCACATTCCGGAGCTTTAAGTTTATTTTCGGTGACTACTCATGTCCCAACTATCTTTAACTAATCATACATTCATGTATGAAATGCATCACATTCATATTCAATCAATTATAATTTCAATCATTCCCATTCTAAATCCAATACTTTATAAATTACCACATCAAATTTGGAATCCCAAAAAAATCTTTATAAAAAACATACTATAAGTACTTATAAGCTATAATACTTATCTGATTAATGTATAAAATTAATTAGATAAAAAATACAAAAGAATATATTTTTGTACCTCAAATTCTTGATAATAAAAATCCTTTGTCACTTGAGAGACATTCTTCCATATATAACCCTTAAGATCAATCTTTTCCTTAAACTTGGATGATGTTTCTTGAGCATGTTCCAAACAAAACTAACCTAATATATAAGCAATTTTTGATCATTTTCAAATTAAAACCTATAACTTCAGTATAAACCTAAAGTGTTGTCATGCATGTTTTTTCACTCACAAATTGTTGACTATTGTGATATTCGTTCTTCCATCTACTCCCTTAGCTCTAGCTGAAGGTCACCATCTTTATCTACAATGTTTACCCTTGATATCTCTGCCGTTATTATGATGGTGGATGGTATAGGGTTGCTGGATGGTGCAATAGGGTTGTTGGATGGTGTAGTAGGGTTGTTGGATACTGTTGCCTCATCTGGATGTGTAGTAGCTAGAGGTACAACATTTGATTCTATAGTAGTTGCAGTATGTGATGCTTCACCTGGAAAGTAACTGGCTCCAAATCGTGGTAACCTTAACCTTGGTTATATCATATCTTATTTTCTCTTTGTAGGCATATTTTTAACATGAAATTAACATTTTATTTAATATTCCGATAATAGAACAATATAAATTGAATATATAATAATATATTATTGATGCAATAATAGATAAACACGAATTAATCGTTATCATGATCACTTAATTGCAAATCAAAATCATCATCTTCTTCTTTTTTGAAGAATTAGAATCAAACTTAGGCTCCTCTTCAGATCTCTCACCCTCCTCATCCTCTCCATTAAAAATTTCAACATATTTATTATTGCATCGTTCAAAGGTTCATTCTCGTCATATATAACACATGCATTTATTTCGTAAACATCTTCTTGAAATGCTTCACTTTTAATTCTCTTATTTTCTCCTTTTCCATGTAATTCAAACACACCTCTAGGTTTTACTTTACAAACGGCCATCCAATCTAACTTATCTCGTCATAAGCCAGGAAAAGGGATATAATACACCTAGATCACTTGCGTCGCCAACATGAATGATTCAAATTGTCTAAATCTTCTTCACTGGTTGATTTCAATTAGATTGTATCGACTGTGTACTTTTGTACCAATATTAAGAGTTAGATTAAGTCGATCACACTTAAATATCACACTGCGCTTTATTGGCAATGAAGGGTACACAATTTCAAGTTTCTCAATAATTTTACCATACTAATCCATCACTTCTCCCTATATGCAAACCCCCTATTTACTGTTGTCATGCTGTGACCATGATATTCTGTATGAAATTTGTATCCATTAACAAAATACATCAGATATGATTTAACAATTTGCAAAGGTCATTTCGCAAGATCACATATGAACTTATTCTCTATTAGATTTTTTTAGGCCTAAAAAATTATCGTATTAAATAGTACAATGTCATTTAAACACTTTGATATGATAATTTAACCATTTCAATAATTGTAAGTGAAAACTTACATATTTCTCGAACCATCGAGGAAAGTGTCTTTCAACATCTTTATTGATATCATCTTGTGTTTTTTGGGGCATTAACTCATGTAACCATTCCTCGTATAATATAAAGGCATTATTATGTATTTTAGTTGTAAATAACACTAACTTCGAAAACCCAAAAAATCAATTTGAAAACCAACTTCAACTTATTGAACGAAAGGTTAAACCTTTTCACAGTTTAATAAAATGTAACCATGAATAGCCTCTATTTCTTCCTCTTTTAACATTCTTCTTATTGATTATCCATATGTTCATCCAGGATATGTGAAATTGGATAAGTAACCATCAACATCACCCGTTACTCCCCCATCGTCATTATGAGAAACTTTTCTTTCTCATGTGTGTACATGCGACTCAAAATAATGTGAACAAATGTAGTTACTCCTCCACTAAATAAGCATTACATATCAAATCTTAAATTCTAGCCTTGTTTTTAACATTTTTCTTCAAGTGATGCAAATACCTACATTACAAATGGTTATTGATATACAATTCTATAATTAAAACATATTATAACTCCAATTTAAATATTTACTATAATTACCTCTCAAAAGGATACATCCATTGATGTTGAACTGAATAAGCAAGTTTAGCCACGTGTACTAAATATAACTCGTGATTTTGCATTGTACTTTGTCCTCCCTTCAATGTTCATTAGGGTATTGAACAAATTGTCAAAAATATTTTTTTTCAAAATGCATCACATCTAGATTATAACATATCAAATTATTTTTTCAATATGGAAAATCCTAAAAGATGCTTCATTTTCTCCAACCAAAGATTTTACTATACTTGTATTAACTTCATCAGCTTTAAGTTCTGTAACTTTCAGTAACCCTAATTGATCAATCTTCTATAATTTCTCTTCACCAACTTTGTAAGGGGGATCAGGTGTTTATACCATCCTATTCTTAATGAACTTTTGTTTATTGGCTTTAAATGGATGATCTGCAGGAAGAAATTCCCTGTGGTTATCAAACCAAGATGTTTTGGCCCTGTATGAAAGATAAAACCCATCAGAATCATTGCCACAATAAGGACAAGTCAATTTTCCTACTGTGCACCATCAAGACAACATAGTATACACCAAAAAATCACTAATAGTCAACATCAAAGCTGCTTCAAAGATGATGTAATTCATATACAAATGGTGGTAAGAATATATCAATTTTATTCTTTGGATTTCTAGGGCCTGGCACAATCACTGTTAAAAACATATATGCCTTATTCATACACATCCATAGAGGCAAATTATAAGGAGTAATTAAAATTAGCCATGATGAATATTGTTCCCTAGATTAACCAAAAGGTTAGAATCCATCCATTGACAATCCCAACCTAAAATTTTGACTTTCAGTTGTAAACTCATAATGGGTGTTATTGAAATGTTTCTATGCTAATGCATATGATAGATAGGTCATTATTCCATCTTCATGTTCATGTTCATTATGCCATCTCATGTGAGATGTAATAACATTAGAGGCATATAGTCTTTGAAGTCTCAAAGTTAGCGGGAAATAATACATTCACTTCCAAGATACTAATTTATGTTTCATAGTACGCTTTCTAGGTTTGAACCTAGATTGACTAAAAAATTTGCACTCTTATAATTCCACATTATCTCCCTAAAACAACATACATCCCAATTTGTAACAATCAATTTTTTCGGCTGGCAAACTAAGACCCTTAACAAGTTTCTTCATATTGTAAAAATTATCAACCATCGTATGATTAGGAGGCAATGATTCATTATACCAACTAAGAATTTTATCAAAACTTCGATCAGAGATATGCCCTTCAGACCTTATGTTTAATATTCGAGCAATTGAAGACAATTGAGTCATCATCTTACAATTTGGCCATAATTCTTGGTTGGCTAATTATATAAGTCAAATAATTGTTTTGTATGTGGGTTTGGTTCTTCTTGAAGATTTTCTATATTGTCTTGAAAGGTATAATCGGATACATCATAAGCTATTTGGATTTAAGGATTTTGAGTTACACACACATTATTTGTTCTAAATCCATTCCCCCCATTCATACTCATCCACATTTATTGAAGAGTTTACTTCATTACCCTTTGAGGTGCTACAAATTAATGGCTCCCCATGTTGTGTCCACTCAAAATAATTTGGAACAAATCTGTTTCTTAATAAATGGAGATTCACTTCATCATTAGGAAGAAAACGAATATGTTTGTAGTTTTTACATGGAAATCTAATTTTTAGGTCATCCATATATGCAAGTTGAGAATATGCATAATGAATAAAAGCTTCAACTCCCTCAACAAATTAAAGATTAATGAAACCATCAGGTGTTAATTATCTATACATCTAAGATCTATCAACATTACTCATTTCTACAAAACTGTTATCTAAAAAAGTGAGAATTAATCACATTAAAGTTCAAGAAATCATGTTTGAATTAATCACCTACAAGTTGATTTACTAAGTTCAAATTAAAAGAAACAATAAGGTACGTGGCATTGTTACACCATATGAATCGAGAAAGCAAGTTCTCGCTGTAACTCCTAAGCTTGTAGAATTTTTCACCGATAAGCCTTATAGGAGCTACATCATGGGTTTCCAGTCTATACACCATCCTAGGGGTTTATTATGCATTGGATCATCCTTTTCATCTCAAACTCATTCCACATACAGTAAACAATTATGTAATTCATACATTTACTCATCAATGATTCAAACAAAACCCAAACATAAATACTTAGACTATTAAAGAAGAATATAGAAACTTATAAATGATTATAAGAATATTCTAAACAAAAACACAAAATCAAGACCTCCTTTTCATTCACACAAAACCCAAAAACAAATACTCATACTATTGAAGTATCACATATGGTAGACATTAGTTGGATGACTTACTTAGATGGATGGACAACCATAGAATATAAACAAGAAGGATGAGCGACATTCTTCAACACAAAATAAGGCTTGCGAAAAAGAATATTTCATATTTATTATAATACACTTGTTCAATAGTTTTGTATTTATATCTGTTGCATACAACACCAAACTTCATTATAAGCATTAACACTTGAAACTCTTATAATCAATTATTGGTATAATGTCAACAAAAGCATGTGATATATACCAACACAAGCAAAACACTTCCAACATGTGATATAAACATCAAAAAGAGGTAAACATAATGATTTTGTTACTTCTTTTGTTGCTTTAGGAATTCTCTTACATAAGTGATGTGATAGAATAAATGGATCACAAAACTTTATTATTGTATTCCATTCTAAAATAAACAAAAACTTGTTATAAGACATACGTTTATAATCTCTAACCAATATTTTGTTATGTTAGGCATAATGTAATGGAATTTATATTACGACATATAGTTACTTCTATTGAAATGCAATAACACCCACAATGTTTATTCTAAATGAGAGGATTAGAAA
>JAOQMP010000009.1:26223349-26235598 GCA_027563575.1 Erythroxylum pedicellare | reverse complement strand
GTTATTACTAAATCCTATAATTTTGAAGTTATAGGAATTGTTGGTTTAAAAAGTGTCCTTAAACTATGCAATATTAGTGGATGATGTGTCTTAGCTTCACTTTTAACATGTTTCTTTTATTTACTAGTGAACTTAGCTTCACTTTGAATATGTTTCTTACTAGGGCCAATTTCACAATCAATTCACTAAATTTCATTATTCATCATTCGTCGTCTATGATTGTCTATCCATCCAGGTAAGTCATCAAAATTTTGTTTAATTTTTATGTTTTGCTTGAATAGAGAAGAATTTGTATGAATGGAAGGAGAGTCTAGGTTTTGTATATGAACTTGTATTAATTGATTGAGAACTATTAACATAAGAAATTCACATATAATTATGGATCATATGAGGCATAATAAACACCTAGGATGGTATATAGGCTAGTAACCCACATTGTAGCTCGCATGAGACTTATTGGTGAAATATTCTACTAGCCTAGGAGTCACAGCAAGAAGACCCTTTCTCGATTTATGTGGTGTAATAATGTCACGTACCATAATGTTAGTTTGAATTTAAACTTAGAGTATGAACTAGTATTGATTAATCAAGAACTATTAACATAAGAAATTCATGTATAATTATGGACGATCTGAGGCATAATAAACCCCTAGGATGGTATATAGGATGAAAACCCATGATGCAACTCCCATGAGGCTTATTGCTGAAATATTCCACGGGTCTAGGAGTCATAGCGAGAAGACCTTTTCTCGATTCATGTAGTGTAACAATACCATGCACCATATTGTTTATTTGAATTCAAACTTAGTATATGAACTGATACTAATTGTGTTTAGTAATTTAGTAACTGCATAGCTAGACGAATAAAAGTTGGATATCTCATTAGAAATGGTCCACCAAATACTCAGAAGGAGTTAAGAATTTCGTGCAATTTGTAAAAGATAAAATAGGTGTTGAATGTTATATTTGTTGTCTATGCATTGATTGCTTAAATGTTAACATTCAAAACCAAATGTGGCATTTACTCACTTGCTAATGCAAGACATGTATAAGTTTTATACTCCATGGTTTTATAATGGAGAATGTTCAGAAGCACATTGCAGTAGAAGTGTTAGTATAGATGTTGATTATAGTAATAATGATGTAAAATATGGTGATATTAATGACAATGTTGATGATGGGATTGATGAGATATTAGAGGATTATGGGAGTTATATAGAGACTATAAATGAAACTAGTTTGCCTAATATAATCGTTAGTATAATGGAAGATACTTTTGGGAAGTTATTGAAAGTTGCAGGAGAAGAATTATATTGAGGGTGCTCAAAATTCTCACAGCCATCTTTTACTATCAGGTTATTGCATTTGAAGTTTTATAATAAGTACAATAAAATTATTTTCCATATTAATTGACCTGTTCAATAATGGATTAGCTGTTGGACAAAAATTGCCCAAATCTTACTATGAAGTAAAAAAAAAATTGTTAAAGGATCTTGGATTAAGATATATCAATAGTTTCTTGTAAGTATGATTGTGTTATATTTTGGAAGGACAATAAAGATCTAAAAGAGTGTCCCATTTGTGATACATTAAGGTGGTGAGGATAATGGGAAAGGGAAAAACATACCACATAAAATCTTAAGATACTTCCCTATTAAACCACAACTATAAAGGCTTTTTATATCAACAAAACCAGCCATAGATATGAGGTGACATAAAGAGAAACACGTTGATGATAATATTATGCGCCATTCAACACACTCAATGGTATGAAAAGATTTTGATGGAAAGTTTCCATGGTTTGTAAAGGATTGTCATAGTGTTCAACGTGGTTTAGCCTCATATGGATTTAACCTATCCGGTAATATAAGTACTTCTTACAACATGTGGCTGGTAATATAGTACAAATGGATGAAGTACAAGCCAATCTTATAGTAAAAAGAGATAAAGACTATATTAAGGATGAATTATATGACAATGATGATACTTTGGCCAAATATAATAGTGATGAAGATTCAAATCATAATGTAATTAATGATGATGATTTTCAAGATCTTGATCATGATAATTAAAGGTAATAAAAATGTTGTTTATATTATTTGAAATATATTACTAATGATTTAGTTATGTTTATGCATATTGATGATGTTAGAGTTATATTAATGCGTATTTTTTATGTTTGAGTTATGTTATTATAGATTATGGCTAAATTATAGCCAGTTGCTTGAGGCTAAATTAGAACGTAATGAAAAAAGGTTGGTCAAGCTTGAAAAGTACATCAAAGAATTACATAGCCTGAATTATGTAACTAATGAAGATGAAAATGAGTCTTAGTAACATTTTGTACATAATCATATTTAATGACATTTTATTTTCTATATACAATGCTTCTAATTTTCAATTATTTTTATTATATTTTTGCATGATAAATTATACATCAAAAAATCTAAATATTATATACAATAATATCGATTAAAAATGTCACCAATAATTATAATTTACATGATATAATATTTAATTATAATGTATATAAAAACTTTCAAAACGTCGACAAAAATATTTGGCTATGTTTTTTAAAACATCGTTAATAAGTTCTGACTATGTTTTCTTTTCAAAGCTAAATCTTATTAGCTGTGATTCTGAAAACGTAGCTAAAAATGGATTCTAAAAATGTAGCTAAAAGTTTTTAACTACACTTTCATAATCATAGTTAATAAGTTTTAGTGACGAAAATGATCCGTAGTTAAAACTTATTGGCAATGATTTAGAAAACATTGCTTATAATTTTTCTCTAAAAAAACTAGTCATCGCAAGAAAACATTAGTGACGATTTTGTGAAAACTTTAGATATAGTTTTTTGCTACAAGGATTTAGCGATTAAATTTTTCATAGCTAAAAGTCGCTTTTGTTGTAGTTGAAATTAAAGTACATAAGGAGAAAACAAGTCAGCTCCCTATGAAAAATATTTGCAACATGGATGACACAAGACTGTTTATAAATTACAACCTAATGATTCCTCTCTTGGAACGAAGCAACTTGAACGGAAAACAAAGACAAGATAGAAAAAAGATTAATAATTATTTATTATTGTAAAAAGAATGGTTCAGAAAAAATTTATGGATCATTGGAAATTTTACAACAACATGTTATTTAATAAATATAAACATAAATAACTTAAATTATCAATATTGTGCCATGGGATTGATTGGGTTAGTTTTTTAGGGATACATTGGATGGCTTAACAAAAAAATACATGAGAAATTCTTTTAGAAGTAAATAATCTTTACTTCTATTTTTTCTGTATATATTAATTTATACCATAAGGAATTATACAGATTTATAATGTTAGTATATTATTAATTTATAATATGAATTTAGATCTTAGAGTTGAATACAAAAGTTTAAAAGGTAATATTTCTTATTGCTTATGAAATCATTGATAACTTCTCCTATTCTCAACCATCAAATTGTCTATATTCTTGTCTTATTTTTCACATGCTTAAATTAAGGTTGTTACATATTTTATTTATGCTTGTCATTTGTTTATTTATCCTTACCTAGTTACCATCAACTTGTACATTAACGGACATTCCTTTCTAAACAAATGCAATGCAATACAACATCTTATTATTCATATTATCCTAGTTTATCATGGTGTTAGAGCTTACTCCCACTTCTTTCAACATCTAGCCTTTAATCTTTTTAGGTCAAATCACACTTCATACCTCAATCTAGCAACACTCAGCAAATACACAAAGAAATGTCAAAGCCTACACTTAACATTTACCTCCATTCCTATACCACCTTAGTCATTTCAACTCAATCAAACACTAGCAGACTCAAACTTAACACACATCAAACATTAGCAGTTTCATACAGCCATGCATCAGTAGATTCAACATCACAGTTTTTATACACAAACACAACACAATACCAGCAAAATTCCAAAGCCAAAAACATGTTAGAACAAAATCTACCTACCTTTTCCTTCCATTAGATCACCAATTTTCTCGCTACACCCTTAAGACTCTACAAACTACTTGGTTTAGTGAAATCAAATTAGAGCTATTTTAATTGCCTATTATCTTTTAGGATACGTTGATGGGACCATTGCACCTCTGGATGACTCTTAATCACCTAATTATGCCAAATGGAAGAACATGGAGTAACTTATTTACAGTTTCCTCATTGGATCCCTCTCTAGCTCCGCTGCACGACTTTCCCTTGGACACACCACTGGATGCAATCTTTGGATCAGCTTTAAAGACCACTTTATACTTTAGTCTACCTCTTAACAGTCCCTCCTCTGCCTGAAGCTTCACATTATAAAGAATGGCTCTAGCACCATCATCGACTACATCAATGTTATCTTCACCACTATTAAAGAACTCACCACAATTGGTGACACCATCTCGGATGCTAATCTAGTCCTCTTCACTTTAAATAGGCTACCTGTAAATTTCAAGTCGTTTATAAAGACAATAAAAAATTTCGCAACTCCCATCACATATGCAGAGCTTAAAGAAAAGCTCTTTCTTCATAAGAAGAGATTACTCTCCTTCTATGCTCCACCGCCATTGTATTCTTGCTTCTTTCTCCACCATAAATCACTCATTCCATGGTCAAGCTAGTGGAAGAGGACATAGAGAACACCACTCCTCTAATAATGTCTCTAGCAGCTCCAACAATTTCTATGGTAGCCCTAATATACTTGGGTAGAAGTGGCGAGACAGTAGACCAAAATCTGGGCTTGGCCAATATAATGGCCCACCTCATGGACATCAGCTAATGGACATATGCAGTTTAATGAAGCCAACCAGTCACAACCATCAACTCAATTCCCTTTTGAGACCCAAGCTCCGCATAATTCCTCTTATCCTAAACCCAATTTTAATACCAAGCCATCTACCCAATGTCAAATATGCTGAAAATAGGGATCTATTGCTAGTCATTATTGTTTTCAATATTCTGAATCTTGGAACCACTCCACTGGTTTCCACCATCCCACCAATAAAATTGCTACTGTTTTCTTCATCATAAATATCCAACTCATTTATAACCCCACTTCTTTCACCAACAGTAATGTTACTAAATGGTTACCTGATATTGGTTCCATTCCTCACATGACTCCACATTCCCATATCTTAGAATCTTTCACACCCTATAATGGATACAATTAATTTGTTGTCAGTAATAGACACATTTTTCCTATTTCATCTACTGGTACCTAACACTTCCAACTTTTTTTCATACTCTTCACCCTCATGATATATTAAATGTTTCTCACATCACTACTAATCTTTTATTTGTTCCAAAATTTTTCACTGATAATTCTTGTATCATTAAATTTACTCCATCTAGTTATGTTGTGAAGGATCTCAAATCCAAGATCCCGCTTCTCGCAGGCTCCTTCCATAACAACCTCTATCTAATGAAGATTCCAGTGCACTTAACCAATCCAGTTGCTCTCACAGCCGCCTCCACTTTAATAAACTTATGGCTTCAATGTCTTGGTCATAGTTTTTCTTTTAAAAATGTCACCAATATATGTACTTCCTGTTTTCAAGCAAAAAGTTTGTCTTTCATTTCATATGTCTCTTGAGTTTTTGTCAAACCTTTATAACTAATTCACTGTGACATTCGGGGTCCTTTCCCATCTCTTCCCACTTTAGTTATCGACATTTTATTATCTTTGTAGATGACTTTAGTCATTTAACTTTTTTTCCTCTAATCCAAAAAAATCATGCCTTGCTTTGTTTTCAATCTTTTAAAGCCACTGCTGAAAATCTCTTCTCCATTATCATACAAACTTTTCAATGCGATGGAGCTCCTAAACTCACCAAAGATGCCTTTGCTCTCTATCTTGTTTCCGTTGGAATCAAACTTCATATCTTTTATCCCTACACACCCTAACAAAATGACCTTGTTGAATGGAAAATTCATCACATCACTGAAACTTTTTTTACACTCTTTTTTCATGCCTCCCTTCCTAAGTTTCTTGGTATAAAGAATTCACTAATATTATTTATCTTATAAATCTCCTACCCACTCTTGTTCTTCATAACAAATCTCCATATGAAGTTCTCTACTTTACTCAACTTGACCTCACTCATCTTCGAGTATTTGGTTATGCTTGTTTTCCTTATTTAGGCTCTAATCGCCTAGACAAACTTACACCAAAATATATCAAATGTTTTTTTTCTTGGCTTTGCCTCCCAATATAAGGGTTATTAGTATTTTGATCGTATCACCTCTAAACTTTACATTTCTTGTCATGTTTGTTTCTTTGAACATCTCTTCCCTAAAGAAATTCCCCTTCTACCCTCTACTTCTTTTTCCCCTCTTACTATAACCACATCACATTCTCCTCCTCATCCCATGATCACGTATACCCAAGATCACACACGTGCCCCTCCTATCTTTTCTGATTACATCACTTACATTACCAAGACCCCAAAAACTCATTATGATCCCACATCCTTTAGTCACGCTAACAAATTTCCTCTCTTGTGCCAAGCTATGCTTAAAGAATTCAGTGCGCTGCATCATAATTTCATATGGACTCTTGTTCCTCCCCTACCCAACACAAATATTGTCAGTTGTAAATGGGCTTTTCTTTTGACATTTATAAAGCTTATCCCTAGGAATTGATTATATTACCACTTTTAGTCCTATTATTAAACCCCCAATTATTCATATCATCATTACCTTGGCCCTGTCTTATAATTGGTCTATTCACTAACTTGATGTTCATAACAACTTTTTTCATGGTTACTTACGGGAACTTGTTTACATGTCTTAACCTCCTGACTTTACAGATTCCAATCATCCTATGTTTGTAGACTCTATAAAGTATTATATGGTCTCAAACAAGCTCTTTGAGCCTGGTTTCATTGCCTATGTCAAAAGCTTCTTGATCCCTAATTTACACCCTCAAAAAATTTGATACCTCTCTCCTTATTCATAAAACCAACTCTCACATCACCTTTCTCTCAGTTTATATGGATGATATCTTAGTAACTGGTTCTTCCCAGTCTTTCATCAAAAGAAATTTCCATGATCTCTGCTCTACTTTTTCTATAAAAAACCTAGGTCTAATTACTCACTTTCTTAGTATTAAAGCTCACACCATTTCTCTTAGTTTTATTCTCACCCAAACATAATATACCAAAGATCTTCTTCTTTGCACTAATTTTGATAAATATAAAATTGTTCATACACCTATCACTCCATCTCTCACCTTATCCAAAAATCATAGTGTTCCTCTCTTTGCTCCTATTGAATATCACAACACAATTGTTACCCTTCAATATCTTTGTCCAACCTATCCTAACATTCAATTTGTAGTTAGTAAAGTATTCAATTTTTACAGTTTAGTGCTGACATCCACTAGTCTATGGTAAAATAGATCTACGATATCTCTGAGCAACACCCTCTTATAACCTTCCTTTCACTAAATCTTCCAACCTTTCAGTCCAAGCATATTATGATGATGATTAGCCTAGCTGTTCTTATGATTGACGGTCCACATCTGGTTATTGTATCTTTATTAATCTTACTTTTATTTCATGGAGTGCCAAGAAGCAACCTACTATTGCTTAATCTAGCATTGAAGATGAGCATTGCAATATTGCACTTGCTTCTACTGAACCATGTTAGATTACTACTCTTCTTGGTGAACTGGGTTTCACTAATCTTTCACGTACAATCTGGTGTGATAATCTTGGTGCTACTTTTCTTACCTCAGATCCAGTCTTTGATGCCCGTATAAAGCATGTTAAAATTGATATTCATTTTGTTTATGATCAAGTCACCAACAAAGCTCTACTCATTCGACGCATTTATTCCTCTACTCAAATAGCTAATATTATGACTAAAAATCTTTGCTCACCAGCATTTCAACAACTTTAGGATAGCCTCACCATCTCCCCTCGTGAGGTTGGCGGGGGGGAGGGGATGATAACATCTCAGAATCTCAACCATCAAATTTTGTATATTCTTATCATTATTTTTCACGTGCTTAAAAAAAGGTTGTTGTATATTTTATTTATGTTTATCATTCATTTATTTATCCTTATGTAGTTAACATAAACTTGAATATTAAGGGACATTCCTTTGTAAACAAATGCAATATTGCAATACAAAATCTCATCCTTTGTATTATCCTACTTTGACAATCATCAATTTAACCTAATAATTTAAATTAAGGCCTTAAAATTAATAATTTATCCAATAATAATTTATACAAATCACACACACACACACACACACACACATATATATATTACATTAGTTACAAACAAATGCAATGGTAAGTGACATTCTAGTCGAATGTCATAAACTATTGAGACAACTTAAGATCAATGTAGATATAATGAATATAACAAAACATAATGATAAATATAATTAAAGAAACCACAACAAAATTTAAATCTTTATAAGATATAAGTAGGTTTTCGCAAAAACTAACCACCTAGGTACAAGGACCGTACCTTGAACAACATCCTGTTAAAATCCAACCATGATCGAATCACAGGCATAGCGGAAAAATAAACAATTTTACAGATTTCGAGCAGATCTTGATAATTGAATTAACTTTAATAAAACATGAATTTGAAGAAGATATCATACCTTTTGCGTTTTAGTTGAAAAAATCCTTTGAAACTATTTCCAATTTGTCAATCACAAGTTGTTCAATTATCCAACCTCTGATTATATCCACAGAGCAATTCTCAATACTATTTTGAGACGAAGAAGACAAAGTGCTAGCTTCTAAATGTTCTTCCTTTATTTAAATAGCAAAATCATTAGGGTCTTTCATTAAAAATAAATTTCTTTAATTATAATTATAATTATAATTAAATTCTAATTCTAATTAATTTAATTTTAATAAAATCAAATATCTCATTTTTTATTCCTCAAAGTTTCTCAAACCTTATAATTAAGTCCAACTTAAATAAAATGATCTTTCTTTTACAAATTGCTCTTTGATGTGTGATCCATTAGGTTCCTAATAAATTGGCAATCGTTATAAATTACAATTCTAATTCACTATTAGAATTAGATAAATTTAAACTTCTTTTAATTTATCTTTAATTCTCTAATTAAATAATTCATAATCATAAATCAAGATTGACATCTAACAATATGTCATGATTACCTAAATATAAGGAATGTCAAAGTGATTGACTTAACCTGTCCATGCATGGTTAAGTAGTATAATTTAATCCTTTCGTCATCCAATGTTCCAATTGGATAGAGGATAGATAGAGTGTCTGCTTTTTTCATCTAATCATGTTCGTTATTGCCAATTAGTAATTGATTCATAATTGAAATTTGAAAACACCTTTTCAAATGCCAATTCACTCTAGTTATAGAATTCCATAAATCATTACTAATCAAGACAGTAGAATATTGTCTCTAATTATTTTAGAGTGATGAATAATTTATTGACTTACTCAACTATCTTTGTATGGTCCATATTGCATCTAAGTACCACCGACTTAATTATCCTATGGCGATTCCTAAGTAGCATCAAAATACAGTAATTTCCATATGAGATACCTTGATAATCTCAAATCTAAGGATCAATTATACAACCATCATTATAAGATAATCCACAAACACATAAGCAATATTCCATTAGAAATTCTCATAATCAGGTCAGTTCAGTGGCTTATTCTCAAGTAATCACCCACACAGTAGTTTAAGTATCTTTATAATTTATGAGATCAATTACTTTCTTCATAAGAAAGAAACATAATGTGTGTTAGCTTTACCATTTTAACAATATCCCGTCTTGATGGAACTACAACTAGGAACATTTAGGAATAATATATATGTAAATTGAATCTCATAATTATGATCTCATCATAATTTCAATCACACAGTAATTATTCCAAGGATTTTACCTTTAGTATTAAAACATAAAATATTAATTAAGCTAATACATAAAGATAAATAAATCCTTTTTCATTAATTAAAATAATGTTATACATTAATTGCATCCAATTAATTAGCTGCAAGGGCATAAACTAACACGTCCACCACAGGAGCCAACAACACACCATCTTAGTTACGGACAAAATATTTGGCAACTGGAGTAATGCTATAGAACCTTATTAAGCCATCCATACTAGTGCAACTTAAAGAGAAGTTAAGGGGTAATATTGGAGATTGATTTCAAGGCAGGAGACACTTATAACCTAGCACTAAGAGCATTTGAGAACTTGAGAATCAATATCAGATGAGTGGTTATATTGGAAGGGTGTGGGTACTAGAGAGGACCTAAGAGAGCAAGGATAAAGGTTAGAAGAACAAGGAATAGATAAAGGAGCTGAGGTGGAACCAGACTTTTTGGGATAGTCTAAAGCTAAAGGAGGCTAGTTAGAAATTGGGAGAAGTGAGAATTCTTACGAGACTAAGTTAAGGAAAAAGTTAGATTAAGACAAGGTGTTAGTCATAATACTACAAATGGAGAGAAGGGGAATGAGTAATAGAAGGTTTAAGAAGTCGTTTAAAGAAGGACATGAGAGATAAGTAGGAAATCACTACAGAGGAAGTAACAAAACGAAGATCAAAAGGAAGGAGGAGAGAGCTTGAAGAAAGGAAATGTAAGGGGAGCAAGGAAGGATGGTGGAAAGGCAGGGAAGAGAGAGGCAAGCTACAAGGCATAAAAATGTGATCACAATATATGATTATGACAAACCATGGAGCAGCTATAAGCATCTGCAATTTACATCATGCCAAAAAAATTACTCATCTGTTTATCCAAGTGAGTCATAAAAGGCTTGGATTCCTCTCTCGTACAATCTGCTAATCCCCTGAAATGATGATAATGAGAGGTGAGTCTACAACACGATTCAATGAGATATAAACATGCTACCATGCTTGTAAGGCTGGGTAACACAAGGTTAGCTTCACAAGAATGGTCTATGGCATTCTAAGCAACAATACATAGTATCAATGAATAAACAAGTAGAAATTTTAAATGCGGCAATCATATGAGTGTCAATAATAAAACTCATTATGAATTGTTATATAAAAAAAATGAATCTGGTTTCTAAGTTCTTTTCTGAGTTTTGAGTTCTTTTTTGAATTTTGGGTTCTTTCTTTGGTAGAGTTCTACAGAATTTCTAATTTTAAGCTTTCTCATTTCTGAGTTCTGATTTTTTAAATTTCTTAGGAAGAGACAAAGGCATGTTAGTACGACATATCTCCCCTTTTTTTATTCTAGACAAGGTTGGCCTAACCCTGCCCCTGGAGGCTTGCCCTATTCAGGCAGGACCAAGATCTAACCCATCACTGGTGGGTTACCTATGTGCACATGGTCTAATAATATACTCCATCAGCTGGGTATCCTGTGAACTCACCAATCATGGCTAACAAGAAAAACATGATTCATCAAAGAATTGCAATTATTAGGTTCAATATAACAAAGGGTCCAGAAGATGCAAAGAATCTGAATATCATCTGGTCAATATGGCATACAACATGCTAGGCTCAATCACATGGATTCATCTATCAAATAAGTCATACAGGGTCGAGAACAATTCAACAAGCCGCAAGATAAAAGAAAAGGATTACTACACAAGTATAGTAGCATAATTACACTCACCTCGACTGTCTCAGGGGTTTTGATCTCTTTCCTAATTTTCTTGAACTTGAGAGGTACTAGGTACGAATTCTAGTTCTATTACTCATCTTCTTTCATAAGCTATTGGGTAACATGCATGAAAATTTCATATACCTGCATTAGTCATTCTTACTTAGACCTCATTTCTTAACACATATCATTATAAATTTATATTTTATTCACTAATTCATCCGTGTAAGTCTCATTCGCGAAGGCATAAATTTTTATACATAAGTCCAATGTTTTTCTAACTTTCCATACCTATAGTTAACACATAAATTCACATTTTTTCTTTTATGATCATTTTTAATTCGGTCATTAAGGCTTCCAAATATCCCATTTACAGTCAGCCTTAATATTCAGTCATGAGTTTGACCCCTCCTATCTCAAATCATTATAACTTATTCATTTCTCATCAAATTAAGGTGATTAAAATCTTTATTTTCAATAGACTTATATGGATATCACATATCCAAAGACGGATCAAAAATGATGAAATTTGTATTTATTATGATTTTTATAAATCTGTCCTATTTATGTTCTCTTCTGTGTCACTAAGGTCAGTAACACCCTTCACTTATTTAGCCATATCTCACAGGATACTCATCCAATTA
>JAOQMP010000009.1:26186834-26198044 GCA_027563575.1 Erythroxylum pedicellare | reverse complement strand
TTGGAGCATTAGGTTGTTATGGAAATTGAGCCCAGGACAAGGTTATAAATACATATAGAATGGAAGACTGCTGTATCCTGTTCAGAATTAAATGACAATAAATCCAAATAACATATAAACAATCAAATTTTATTAAATCAAAGGTAAAACTCCAAAGGTGAGTTTAGAACATCATTAACATCTAAAAATCCTGTCATCAATTGTTATTCCAATTATATACAATAATAAAACTACAAATAGCAGGAAATACGAAATTGAACAAACAACGAGAGAGAGTGACATCTGGAAACTCCTATTCCGAGAAGTATATCGAGTTGACTTCTTCTCCTTTTCTCTCTTCCTTCTTCTTTTTCTCTATCTCTTGATAATTCTCTTTAGGGTTTCTCTAAAAGTGGCCGATGCAAAAGCTTCTCATGCCTTTTTTGCTTATTCTTTAAATACCTTTTGTGTTGTGAGCAATCTTAAGGTTTTTCCAAGGTCCAAAAGGTTCAAAAAATCCCTCGAAACTTGATGTTTATGAATGTTTGCGTGTCTGCTGGACGCAGGCCATGATCGTGAGCCATATTTGAGCCTTCTGTCATGATCGTGGGCTAACTTTGGTGCTTCTGTCACGATCGTGGCTTGTTTTGTTGTGCCACAATTGTAGGCTACTGTTTTGGCCCGAGTGTCTTCAAAACTTCTCCGTTCTTTGATGTTGACCCTGAAACACTAACAAATACATCAAGGTATCTCAAAAAAATAATAATTAAGTTCAAAGACTTACATTAACCCATAAAACACTTAAGCCATAAATAATAAACAAAATATTATAGTTATAACCTAACACATACTAAACAATTGAATTAATAATTAAATACATATCAACCTATGCCTAAAACATAATGCAATTTATACATATCATCCACGTGAAAAAAATTAGTTAACTAAGTAAATAACCCATAACGCAAACCAATATGCAATTACACATAACCCAATTTTAATATCCAATTACACATCACCCAAATTTACCTTAACTAAATTTTACCCAAATTTACTTTACCAAATAAGGTAAACCCTAGTTACATTGTCTGCCTATGTGCAACATCCTTCCTCTGGAGAGTTTGCCTATATATTTGTCTTTGTTTTTTATGGAGCGTCTCCTTTCTCCTCCTTTCCCAGTAGTCCCCTAATATGTTTTTTTCCTATTCATGTAAGTTATGGATGTATGGTTATTATGCAGTTGAGGTTGAATTATTTAAAGCTACATTTTCTAATATCATGTTGATATAAGTTATTTTGTTGGCTCCTTTTCATTTTTAATTAAGTCTTTGTGCATATTTAGACCATTTGTTCACCAATTTGATTGAAGATAATAAACTATCAAATTTCATTTTGTAGTAGGAGTCTTGATTTATATAAATTCTTATTTTATAGTTTGATTATGCATAATTATCTACTATTTTTTCTTTTTTTATTGCAAAATTACATCTAAAATTGAAGTCAGTTGCAAGCATAAATCTGCCTTACTTCTGCCATAGATATTTTTCTAATGTAAACAAGTTAATGTGTTTAATATGTTTTTCAATAAGAAAATAAAAATATGAAGAAACTAAAGAGTCATTAGCTACCTTTTCAATATTTAAAATAGCTATAACTATTTTGCTATTTACATATATGAAGAAGTAGAGTTAGTGGTGAGATATATATGTTTTACACTTAAATGGATGGTTTTGTCTTATATCAATTACTTTTGATTGCTTGCATGCACCCAAAGACCATCAGAAGCAAGTATAACAAATTGATAACGTGCTTTCAACGGGTGAACTGAGATTCAAGATTTTGCCCTCACATTGGCTTTTTGAATAGTTTTAGGACCAAAAACTTGGCATAAAAAGGTTCCATATTGAATTCATCCTTTTTAACATATATATTACTAATAAATCTAGAATCCTAAAAGTTTAAAATATTATTTTGATAAGAAATGGTTTTTATAGATTTACACCAAATGAGATATGTTAGATCCCATTTTCGGAGTTCAACTCCTGAGTTATAAAACATAAGTGTATTACCCTGTAGGGTTATTTCGATGAAATCTCAGTAGCCATCATCGGTTTATCTTCTTCATTCTCATATGATCCCAAACATTCCCTATTTGGTCAATTGATATACAACAATCCATTCTTATGACTATGTCCTCAATCATATTGTACCTGTTTTGAGAGAATTAACATAACTTTTATTAGACATATTCAAAATCGTGAATTTCTGAAAATGTACAGTGAATATTCACTAAACGAACATACACTGCACCGAAACAGACATAAACAGGGCTAGGGGTCTTTCCAGATCTGAAAAGGTCCATTTAATGGACTTAATGTCTATTTAACGAACATGGATGATGATAAGGGTCTTTCTAGACCCGAGAAGTTCGTTTAGCCGAGTTAATGTTTGTTTGACGGATATGGGTGAGGGTAAGGGTCTTTCAAGACCTAAGAAGGTCCGTTTAGTAGACTTAATGTCCATTTGAGGGACATGGGTGAGACAGAATTCACTTAAGAGCCTTTCCAAAGGTTTCTACATCTATCCTAACCTTACTTTCACTCTAAATTGTCCCAAATTCACTTCCTCTAATGCAACATCATTTTATAACCATTCAACTACCAACTTTATTCCATTAAACTCTCTAATCTCTACTCATTTGATTCATCACTTACAACTAATTCTCATCATTCACAAAATCCTATCTTGCCTTTCCATAACATCTCACATATATAACCAACAATTCATATTCAAAATTCGTCATCTTAAGTTGATAATTTCTTCAAGTATATCTAATTTCAACTGACATCATCCATACATAATTCAAATTTCATTAATATAAAAATAAAAGATTTTTACAAAGATTTAATGGCATTTCAAGCCACAATATATCATGTCTCCTAATCCAAAAATACAAAGGACACATGAACGAGTAAAACTTGAAATGCGGCTAAAGCCTTGTGTTTTCCAAAAACTAGCTCAAAATATAAAAAATGCAAATTGGAGTGATGCCCTTGACTCTCGACTCGATCACTCGATCTCTTGCTCATCAACTAAAGATGGGGATGAAATAGGAGTGAGCTTAAAAGCTCGTGGGTAACAAGTTTATAACGAAGTAATGAGCAAAGCTATTAAACACGTTCATTGCTATAGTCAATTTTCATTGAATCCATAAAAAACATATTTCCTAAATTCTCAACTTGTCAAACAATTCATAAACGATATAAATCATACATTCATTAAACTTGTCAACATATAATAAATAAATAAGCATCCAGAATGATTTGGGCAGGTCCATAAGGGAGTTCTTACGAATCTACTGTGATAACAGAATGGACTATCACAAATTCACATAATGGTTTTGCGTAGTTCATAAAAATGAGGGAGTCTGTGAAGGAGCTTCATACCACCAATGGGAAGGCGGGAGAAGCCTTTAACATTGTCAACATGCACGTGACATATCCAAATGGACCACTACTAACCCACACAAAACATAAATTTCATGACTTGCAAAAATATTGCCTAAAAAGGCACATTTTCATAAACATGGTTTTCATAAGCATGATAAATTTCAAACACCATTTCCATCTTCATTTCATAAATCATCAAAAAGAATCATGAACCAAACATATAGCAATTTCTAAAATCATTTAACTCGAAAAATTGAAAAAACATTTATAGCTCGATAACTTAATTATAAACATGTAACCCACCTTAAATTCCTTGCTTAAAAACTTGCTCAAATATGCCTCTCCTCTTGCTCCTCTTGCCTCTCTTGATTTCCTTTAACAATGGAAAAAATCCCATTCAATAGGAACTCAAATTGAGAATTCCGTAAAGCATATTCACTAAAATAGATTCTAGAATAATTAAACCCATGCATTTCCTAAGCTTTGTGAACCAAAACCCTTATAAAAATCCAAAAGATTAAAAATTAGCTTATCTTGAATCTTCACCAAATAAAAAGATGTTTGGCTCAAATGGAAGTTCTTCTCTTCCTCTTTCTTTTTCTCTCCTTGAACAAGCTCAAAATCACTCTTGAAAACTAAGAAAAGATGAAAACTAGCTTTTTCTTCTTTCCTTTCTCTCATGCATAAATTCTCTCCTTTTTCTCTCTTATTTTCATTTTTCACTCTGCTCTGTTTAGCTCAAATGGAAGTTCTTCTCTTCCTCTTTCCTTTTCTCTCCTTGAGCAAGCTCAAAATCACTCTTGAAAGCTAAGAAAAGATGAAACCTAGCTTTTTCTTCTTTCCTTTCTCTCATGCATAAATTCTCTCCTTTTTATCTCTTATTTTCGTTTTTCACTCTGCTCTTCCTTTAATTCATGTTTTTCTTCCTCTAATAAACAAGACAACACTTTCCTCTTCCCATTCTACCCTTAATGAGTGTGCAATGTCCACTTTGCCCTTGCTTTCATGCCTTATGTCTTTCAAACTTAAGTGAATTGCGAATTTGCCCTACACACTCTTACCACATTAATTCTAACATTTCTATCCTAAATTCTAATTGTTACTTATGCCAAATAGGTTAATGACTAAAATATAAGAAAATAAATAAAAAAATAAAAGAAAAAATTTAGGGTCCAGCAATTCTCCCCCTTAAAGAATTTCATCCTCGAAATTCTTACCTGAGTCATTGAAGAGGTATGGATATTTCTCCTTCATGACCTCCAAGGGCTCCCATGTGACCTCTTCCATAAAATGGTTTAACTAGTTGAACTGTCTTGTTCTTGAGGACCTTTTCCTTAGTGTCTAAAATCTCCATTAGAGTCTCCTCATAAGTCTAATCATCTCTCAACTGAACCTCAGTGATCTGAATGATATAGGAGGGATCTGATCGATCCTCCTTAACATGGAAACATGAAAGACATCATGTATCTGTACAAATTATGGTGGCAACGTCAACCTATAGGCTAGTGGTTCAATCCTCCCAACAATCTCATAAGGACCCACATATCTCGGGCTTAACTTGCCCTTGTTGTCAAACTTCATGACTCCTTTGTAAGGAGATCTCTTAAGAAAGAATTTCTCACCAACTTTGTACTTCATCTCCTTTCAGTGTGCATCAGTATAGCTTTTCATTCTATCTTGAGCTACTTTAAGCCTTTTCTTAACTAGATTGACCTTGTCGACTTTCATCTGGAGTAACTCTAGTCCTATTAATTTCCTTTCTCCTTCTTTATCCCAGCATATAGGAGTTCTACATCTTCTTCCATACAGTGCTTTATAAAGAGCCATCTGAATGCTTTAGTGGTATGAATTATTGTAAGCAAATTTGACCAATGGCAAATGTCTATCCCAAGCACCTTTGAAATCCATCACACATGCTCTAAGCATTCCTTCAAGGGTTCGAATGCTCCTCTCAGATTGGCCATCTATTTATGGATGAGAAGCAGTGCTAAAATTTAACTTGTTCCCTAGAGTTTCTTGCATACTTTACCAAAATCTCGAAGTAAATTGAGGATCTCTGTCAGAGACTGTAGAGTCTGGAATCCCATATAGTCTCACTATCTCATTAATAAACTTCTTTGCTATCACATGAAGAGAATCAATCTGTTTAATTGCTAAAAAATGGGCTGACTTCGTAAAACGATCAACAATAACCCATATAGCATCACGCTTCCTACTGGTTTTGGGTAAACTCATAAGAAAATTCGTAGTTATCCTTTGCCACTTCCATTTAGGAATGGACAATGGCTTTAACTTGCCTGAAGATACTTGGTGTTCAGCCTTGACTTGCTGACACACTAGGCACTTGCTTGTATATTTTGCTACATCCTTCTTTATGCTTTTCCACTAGAAATGCTCTTTCAAATGTCTGTACATCCTAGTGCTAGTTGGGTGTATGGTATAAGGCGTATTGTGTGTGCCTCATTGAGTATCTCACCCTTTACTTCCTTGATATTTGGAATACAAAGTTTATTTCATACAACCATAAGTCCATCATCCCTCACTACCACTTCAGATTTCTTGCCATTCTTAATTTCTTCTCGGAGCTTGTTCAAATCTACATCTTGTGCACGCAACTCCTTAACTTTCTCCCTGAGTATCAGTCTAACTCTGAAATTAGCAATAATGCCATCATGTTCCTCTTGATTCAAGCTTATTTTGAGTTTATCCATCTCTTTTAACAATGAAAAATAAATGGTCTAAACATGGGCTATGGAGGATTTCCTACTCAAGGCATCAGCCACTACATTTGCCTTTCCTGGATGGTATTTAATCAACAAGTCATATTCCTTAAGTAACTCTAACCACCTTCTTTGTCTCAAATTCAAATCTTTCTAGTTCAATAAGTACTTGAGGCTTTTATAATTTGTAAAAATCCTCGTCTGAACTCCATACAGATAATGTCTCCAAATTTTCAAGGAAAAAATTATTGCTGCTAATTCTAGATTATGGGTTGGGTAATTTAATTCATAAGGCTTTAGTTACCACGAGGCATAAGCTATTACCTTGTCTCCTTGCATCAATACACAACCCAAGGCCTTCCTTAAAGCATCATTATAAACTGTATAATCCTCATCTCCCATAAGTAAGGTCAGAATTGGAGCACTTGTCAACCTGTGCTTAAGCTCCTCAAAGCTCTTCTGATATTCATCACTCCAGATAAACTTCTAATTTTTCCTTAATAACTTGGTCATTGGAGTACCTATCATAGAGAATCCTTCAACAAACCTCCTATAGTATCCTGCCAGACCGAGAAAACTTCTCACTTTTGCCACTATCTTTGGTGCATGCTTCTTCACCACTGCTTCGACTTTCCTCGGATCAACATGTACCCCATCATTCGAAATTACATGTCCAAGGAATATCATCTCATGAAGCCAGAATTCACATTTGCTGAATTGGGCATAAAACTCCTTCTCCTTTAGTGTTTGCAATACTATCCTGAGATGCTCCTTATGTTTGCTTTCACTTTTAGAATAAACCAGAATGTCATCTATAAATATGATGACAAATTGGTCCAGATATTCCCTGAAGACCCTATTCATGAGATCCATAAATATAGCTAGAGCATTAGTCAATCTAAATGGCATGACTAAGAACTAATAATGCCCATAATGTATCTTGAAGGCTGTCATGTTCACATCAGACTCCATGATTGTGAGCTGATGATAGCCAGACCTGAGATCAATTTTGGAAAAGAACTTTGCTCCCTGTAGTTGGTCAAACAGATCATCGATTCATGGCAAATGATACTTGTTCTTAATGGTCACCTTATTGAATCTCCAATAATCAATGCACATGCGTCATGTTTCATCCTTCTTTTTAAGAAACAGAATCGGTGCTCCCTATGGCGACAAACTTGGTCTTATATAACCCTTCTCTAACAGTTCTTCTAATTGTTCCTTAAGCTCCTTCAGCTTAACTGATCCATTCTATAAGGTGGTATGGATATAGGTATGATACCTAGATACAGATCGATGGAAAACTCGATTTTCCTCACTGGTGGCAAACCAGGTAAGTCTTCTGGAAACACGTTTGGAAATTTCCTCACAATCGGAAAATCTTCTAACTTCTCTTCATTCACATCAGTGTCCACAACGTGTGCCCAGAAGGCTTCACACCCTTTCCTCATCATACTATCATCTAGCAAAGTTGAAATAATTCTTAGTGATGGTGTTCTTCTGTCTCCTTTAAAAGTCACCCCTCACCCTTGCCAAAATCAAATTCTACTTCTTTGAGGCTACAATCAAACTTTGTATGCTATTTCTCCATGGCATCCATTCCAAGTATAACATTTAGGCCCTTTAAATCTAGAGGTAGTAAATCCACTACCAGTCTAACACCATCAATAAAGAGCTCACAATCTCTATATGCTTGTCTTATTAACACCTTCCTCCCTAAAGGATTACTAACAATCAATGGACTACCTAATGGTACTAGATTAATATCATGTAATGGAATGATTGCAGAAACAAAAGAACGTGTCGAGTTAGAATCAATCAATAAATATACTTCTGAATTAGATAACTAAGCCATACTCGTAACAACGTCAGGTGCCACTGTAGCTTCATCTCTGGTCATGGCAAACACCCTTGCCTGTTCCTGATCTCTTGGCCTTCTTAAAGGAATAACCTTCCTTACAACTCTAGAACTTCCCACCTCAGTGGCTGACCTGGTTCCTACTGTTTCAGTTCTCTTTAGGGCTTGCAATTATGACCCATCTTGCCTTGGTGATTGGGGACATTCCCTAACCATGTGTCCCTTCTCTTTGCATAAAACACATACTCCAAGTAATTTGAAGCACTCTCCTATGTAAAACTTCCCACAATGTTCACATTGGGGGTTTGTGTACCTACTCCTCTCCATCCTTTTATTGCCTCCCACAGTTAAGGCTTGCACTAAAGCTGCCTTTGCTTGCTTGTTTTTAACAGAGCCACTACTCCCCACTTTACTATGTGTGTGGAAACTCCTTATACTCCTATTAGGCATTAGGGTACTCATTCCCTTTTTAGAAGACTAATCCCGGTTCTTCCTCTTCCTATTTACTTCATACTTTATGTTCTCTAATTTTTTAGCTTGAAGTGCAGCATCTACCAATAGCTGGTAGTCATAAAAGTTAAGGATCAATACTTTCTCCTTGACCCCCAAACGAAGTCCTCCCTTAAACTTATGAAACTTATCATCCTCATTCGCAATAATATTGGCCGCATATCATGAAATTTGGGTAAACTTCACTTCATACTCATTCACACTCATTTCCCTTTATGTGAGATTCAGGAATTTTCTAGCCTTCTCTTGAACATAGACTCTCGAGAAGTACTTCTTCCTGAAACTTCCAGAAAGTTTCTCCATGTCTATATCGGCTATATGACCTGACTATAGGGCACTGATTTGCACCAATGCAATGTGTCCCCTTATATTAAGCTCACTGTATAATCCAGATTCTCGTTATCGGTGCACTTCATCTGAAATAAGATTCTTTCCGTCCTTCTCAACCATGCCTCAACCTTTTCAGGATTTATAGTCTCATTAAAGTCGACAGCCCCATATTTACAGAGCTTATCATATTATCCGCTACTCTCCACTGGAGCTTGCATTGGAACTTGTGGTGTTTGGCCCATAGCATACGTGAAAGCCTAAACAAAGGCTTGAAAGAAATGTGAATCCATGGGGTTTACTTAGGGTATAGGAGGAGGAGACAGTGGCACTTCATTTTGTACACTAGATGCCTCAAAATTAGGAGCAGAGTGTTGTTAAGTCAAGAGGACTTCACTTCTATTAATTTTGCTGACAATCAAATAATAATAATCTTAAAAATGTATGAACTGTTTTGATAAGTTCGTTAAGTGTGCAGAAAAATGTAAGTAACATCTAAGTCAAGCCCAGAAGATGCGCGGTCAACAACAGATGATATATCTACAACAGACAATATATCAACAACAGACGATACGTTAGCAACAGACAATACGTCAACACCAAATGAAGTGTAACACCAGACAAAGGGCAACAATAGATGAAGCATAACACCAGAAGAAGCACAACACTAGACGAAGTGCGATACCAGACGAAGCGCAATAACAGATGAAACATGATATCAGAAGAAGAATTATACCAGACCATACAAAAGGAAGATATTTTAGAACGTCAGTCAGTTAATTAGTTAGAGTTAGTTATAGGACTCAACTAATAATGGTTTCTAAAAGATTCAAGAAGCAGTTTCTCAAGAAGACATATGAAGACTTAGGCTATAAATACTAGTTCTAGTCAAAGACTAAATAATGTTTTTACAAGAGAGAAAATTTGTTTTGTACAATACTTAGAGAAATTCTGTATTCAAAGTCCGAAAGAAGAGAACGAACATATTTGTAACGGGAAGCTCATAAATATCTTTCCTAGAGAGAGAAAGAAAGGCTAGAGCCTGGAGAGGCTAAGATAGCAGATAAATAATACTTTATGAGAGAGACCTAAAGAGGCTCTGCAAGTGTAGAAAGAATACTTGTAAAGTTGCAGAGTATAGTGAAATCTCATAAAAACTCTGAGCACTGGACGTAGCCTAAGGTTTAAGGTGAACAGTATAAAATCGCGGCGTCTATTCTCTAAACCTTATCTTTTAATTTTCTTATTATTAGAAGAGTATATAATATTTCTTGTGATTGCATTACTTATCAACTTTAGTAAAGTGTTTTTGTGATCATCTGAATTTTGTAAAGAAATTAAAGAAATCTTAAAAGATTAATATCTTTGAAAAGATTACACAATTCAACCCCCTTGCTTGTGCATTTTACATATTATACGTGATTTCCAAATTAACAAGTGATTTACTTCAGTTGGTATTAGAGCGAGGTTTCCAAGAAACACTATTACAAAGTGAGGACAAAGATCCATGGCTAAATCACATGTTTTTATAGCCGAAGGTGCCTCAGTCACAAGACCTCCTGTATTCAATAGTGAGGATTATTATTATTGGAAGGATAGGATGGGACTCTTCATAAAATCTACACATATTGATCTTTGGGATATCATCAAAAATTTTCCATACACACCAACAGATGACGAAGGTAATAGCATCTCTTGTGACAAATGGTCAGCCAAATAGAAAGCTCGATTCAGTTAAACTCGAAGGCCAAGTTCTTTCTAAGTTGTGCCCTAAGCAGAAGTGAATATTATAAGGTTCATGGATGCGAATCTGCAAAGGAAATGTGGGACACATTAGCCATTGCACATGAAGGCACAAATCAAGTGAAAAAGTCCAAGATCAGTATTCTTATTCATTAGTATGAGCTATTCAAGATGAAGGATGAGGAGACTATTGATCAGATGTTTGGACAATTTCAAACGATTGTTAATGGACTTAAAGCTCTTGGGAGAATCTAAAATAATCAAGATCATATCAAAAAGATTCTCAGAACTCTTCCTAAAAGATGGAGACCTAAAGTTATAATGATATAAGAGGCTAAGGACTTCAATAAGCTGAAGCTAGATGAATTGGTTGGCTCACTGAAGGTACATGAAGTAGAGCTTGATGTAGAAGATAAACCTAGAAGAGATAAATCTATCACATTAAAGGCTGGTTAGAAGAATCAGGAGAACCATAAAAATAGAAGCACATCTTCAAAAGCATTAAAGATTGAAGAAATCAAGAATGATGATGCCAGTGAATTTGATCAAGATTCAAGTGAAGATGATGATGAACTATCCTTCATTTTAAGAAAGATTAGGAGGATGTGGAAAAAGAAAGCAAAG
>JAOQMP010000009.1:26175810-26186734 GCA_027563575.1 Erythroxylum pedicellare | reverse complement strand
ATTAATCTTCCGTACTTGATTTTGAAGTATATGATGAAGTCAAAGGGAGATTCTAGCTCTTTACCTTATGGTATGCTATTGATAAGGATTTTTAGAGAATCTAGAATCTTACTCGACAGAGGTAACAGGGTAAAGATAGATATGAAGAGCATTATTAATGCCACTACTATCAACAGAATGGGAATAAAGTTTGATGCAGAAGCGGATATAAGTTCTACACCGAAAGCAAGGTATGAGGGGGAACTTACATTAAGACTGAGTAGGAGTGAATGTGTTACGTCTGAAAGGAAAACAAAACCTCGATTGACAGGAAGAACATTCGCAGAAGAAAAGACTGAAAAATCATCTATTATACTAATAAAAGTTAAGACGGTTCTATAGAAAGAGGAAAGCCATATTCAACAATCATTACAACAACTGTCATTGAAGAGAAAGGCCGAGACAATTAAATCAGAAAAATCCAAACAGTTAAGAAGGTCACCAAGATTATTGACCTTACGACAATAAGAACAGAAGAAGCAGAAAGCTTTGATTCTTGGTGGAGATTCTGAAAAGCAAGAGAAAAGACAGCAGCCTACCAGATCAATTGTCTCTATTCTGCAAAGTCAATCATTAAAGTCATCTAAAGAGATAGAGATAAAACGGGAGTTAGTTTTTGAGAGGAAGAAGCCTCAACAACAACTTTCTTCTAAACTGACAGAAGAATAAAAGAAGGTGAAGCTTAGTCTGAAAAAGATTTCTTCATCTGTTGTTCAATAGAAGACTAAGATAGTTAAACACCAATTGAAACCTTACAATTCTTCTCAACAAATCAACAAAAAAGATTTGAAAATGAAGATTATAGAAGAATCAGTACCTGTTCGAAGTAGAAGCTCAATTATTATTAGAGAACCTTCGAAGAAGACAGTTAAGGTACAAGTTGAACCTATACCAATTAAGAATCAAACAATACATCTTCTTAGTCATGAAGAACGAAGACTATGTGGTATTCTACGAGATGAGAAGGCAGAACCATATCTAATGAAGATTTCAAAGGATCGATGTACAATCTATCCAATTATGAGTAGAACATTGATAAAGATTGTGCCAGATATACATCCAAGATGTTCAACCTCTGTGAGAAACGAAGAAAAAGGGAAAAACAAGATGTTTCCTACAAGGCATGAAGATGATCTTACGAAAGAACAGATTGAAGTGGCTCTGAAGAACATAGATGATGCATATATTGCAGCTCAACCTAGAGGTATCTATGTTTCACAACACATTTCAAGGACATCAGAAAGTCAATTTGGAGCTTCTACTAAAGATGAAAATTTCAAGGTCGTTGGCATAGTGACAGAAGGACTGTAAAGAAGTATCACGGTTAAAGATATCAATTTCAACTTAGAAACCTTTGTGCATTTAATCATGCATTTTAGACCCTTAGGTTTTAATAATTGGTTGCCCAAGAAGATGTAACACATTTTTCACTTAAGGTATGAACGATCTTGATCTCCCAGAAAGAAAACAAATCTTCAGACTACCTTTAATCAAAATCATAGAGTTAAACGTTTTACCTACAGAACCATCTGTTGTTGAAAACCTTCATCCTCTTAGTTAAATACAAAAAGATCCTACTATTAATTCGGATTTTTTGAAGCATTTCATCAATTGGACAAAACCAAGTCACAAACAAAAGGAAGTTCAAAAAGTCTTAGTGAAAGATGTTGAGGAAATTCATAATAAGGTTGATGAACTGGGTGACTCAGTGGTTGATCTTCATGAGGAAGTAGCACTTCTAAGGGTTACTGTTGAACAAGACCTCAAAACGATTCGTACTAACATGCAACATATGTTTTCTGAAATTTTGAAGCATCTACAATGAGCTATCTTTTTAATTAATAACAAATAGGGGGAGAACGAGAAGAGCAAGAGAAATGGAGAAAAGAGAAAGGTGAAACTACTAGAAAGCATTGTATATATCTCATGCATGCATTTCTTGTGTTTTTCCTTTGATTATTATTTGACTATTTTTCTGAATATCATTTTATCTTTTAAAATTAAGTGTGCAGAAAAGTGTAAGTAACACTTAGTCAAACCCAAAAGATGTGTGGTTAATACCAGATGATATATCAACAATAGATGATATATCAACACCAGATAATATATCAACAACAGATGATATATCAATACCAGATGACATGTCAGCAACAGAGAATACGTCATTAATAAAAAGAAACACATTAGCAACAGAGGACGCACGATAATAGACAAAGCATGATACCAGACAAATCGTGATAATAGACAAAGCGTGATAATAGATGAAGCATGATAACAAAAGAAGTATTATACTAGGTGATACAAAAAAGGAAGCTATTCTAGAACGTCAGTCAGTTAGTTAGTTGGAGTTAGTTATGGGAGTCAACTAATAACGGGTTCTAGAAGATTCAAGAAGCAGTTTCTCAAGAAGACAATTGAAGACTTAGTCTATAAATATTGGTTCCAGTCACAAACTAAATAACCGTTTTTACAAGAGAGAAAATCTGATTGTACAATACTTAGAGAAACTTTGTCTTCAAAATGCGAAAGAAGAGAGCGAAAGCATTTATGACGTGAAACTCAAAAATATCTTTCCTAGAGAGAGAAAGAAAAGCTAGAGCCTGGAGAGGCTAAGAAAGTAGATAAAGAATACTTTGTGAGAGAGACCTAAAGAGGATTTGCAAGTGTAGAAAGAATACTTAAAAAGTTGAGGAGTGTGGTGAAATCTTAGACAAACTCTAAGGACTGGACATAGTCTAAGCTTTAGGGTGAACTAGCATAAAATCATGATGTCTATTCTTTAACCATTATCTTTTAATCTTCTTTTTGTTAGAAGAGTAGATAATAATTTTTGCGATTGCATTACTTATCGACTTTAGTAAAGTATTTTCGTGATCATCTAAATTTTTGTAAAGAATTTCAAGAAATCCTAACAGATTAATATCTACAAAACGTTTACACAATTCAACCCCCCTTCTTGTGTATTTTACAATTTGCACGTGATTTCTATATTAACAAGTGATTTACTTCAAACTATACACTACAAATCCATCAATCCCTGTCAGTAATGTGAGTACAGGAGTTGTCGCCAATATTCCTTTTAATTCATCAAAACTTTATTGATAGGCATCTGACCACTCAAACTTCTCCTCTTTCAAGTTAATTTGGTCAGTAGGGTTATTATCTTGGAAAATCCTTCAAAACATTTCCTATAATAGCCTGTCAATCCAAGAAAACTCCAAACTTTTGTCATAGTGGTAGGAGGTCTCCAATTAGTAATAGCTTAAATCTTTTGGGGATCCCAACTAAGTCCCTCAACTGAGATGACATGTTTCAAGAAAGTAACCTTATCTAGCCAAAACTAGAACTTACTAAAATTAGCATATTTCTGAGCACACTAATATGTCTTCAGAAAAAAATGATCACAAACTTATCTATGTACTCTCAAAATACCACATTCATCAAATCCATAAAAACAGCTAGTGCATTTGTTAATCCAAAGGGCACAACAAAGAATTCATAATGCCTATACCTCATCCTAAAGGTAGTTTTTGGATTGTCCTTCTTGTGGACTTTCAACTGATGATAACCTTATGTTAGATCAATGTTTGAATACACCTTGGATCCTTATAGTTGATCGAATAAATCATCAATTCATAATGCTCGTACCTTGTCCTAAAGGCAGCTTTCAGAACATCCTCACTGTAGACTTTCAACTAATGATAACCTGATCTTAGATTAATCTTTAAATGCATCTTGGATCCCTATAGCTGATCGAATGAATCATTAATCCTCGAGAGTGGATATTGGCTGTGAATTTTCACTCTGTTCAGTTGTTTGTAGTTAATATACAACCTTAAACTCCCATCCTTCTTTTTCACAAATAGGATTGGAGCCCCCCATGAAGAAGTGCTAGGTCTCATGAAACCCTTATCTAACAACTCCTCCGTTTGCACTTTTAGTTCCTTTAACTCCACTAGAGCCGTTCTGTATGGAGTAATTGAAATTGATTAGATTTTTAGAGGTAAATCTATCTCAAACTCTATTACCCTATATGTGGGTAATATTAGAAGATCCTCTAAAAACACATTGGGGAACCTTCTGACCACCATAATATTGACTAGTTAAACCCCATCATTATTCTGTTCAATCATGTAAGCCAAATATCCCTAGCATCCTTTATGGAGCATTCTACTAGCTACCATGGTGGTCACAATACTAGTGGGAAGAACTTTTTGTATCCTACAAAATATCACCTCTGGTTTCCCTAATCAACTTAGTCTAACCTCCTTTTTAAAACAATCTACTACTGCTCGATGTGTGGATAACCAATCTATTATGAGAATAACATCAAAATCCTAGACATTCAATATGATCAAACTTGTTGGGAACTCCTTACCCTCAATCAATATTCTATTATCTACGAACACTCTATCAGTGAAGAGTAAGTTTCTAGATGGAATGGAAACTATTACCATATTTTCTAATCGCTAAGGCTCAACACTTAATTTTACAGAAAAATCTATAGACATAAAACAATTTGTAGCACCAGGATCTAATAAAGCTTATGCATCATAATCAAAATAGTAACCATACCGGTGACTACATCTGGTGTGGAATTAGCCTCCTACTGAGTGAAAGCAAAAACTCAGGCCTGTGTTTAGAGTCTACTTGCCTGTCTTATAGGGTTTGCTCCCATACCCTTTGAACTGCTGTCAAATCTAATAAAACTCAACCCTCTGGTTTGAGAACCCCAGCCTTTTTGTCTGTAACCCCCTCTAGCTTATGAAGGTGCTGAAGATCTAGCCATCGACCTCTTTTTGATGACTAACTGTAGACAATCTCTGATGAAGTGGTCTTCTAGACCATAATAGAAGCAACAAATCATATTTATCCTACACTCACCTAAATGTCTTTTTCCACAAGTAACACACTCTAGAAATGGGGTCCTAGTGTCACAGGTGTCTTTGGTCCTAGTGGGTGACCAAATGATCCGTAGCTAGATGATCCACCTCCACTAAACCTCCAGTCACCCATCCAACTTAGGTTTTTTTTGGTTGAACCCTAGGATGAACTAGCTAGTGCGTTGTGCTTTTGTTCTAATCTTGAACTCTAAGTGATTGTTGTTGCATTTCTCTCCACTCTTATTGCAACTTCAAAAAATTCCCCATAGTGTGTCTATGAAGCCAAAGATAGGTGAATCTATAATCTAGGATTCAAGCCTGTAGTGAACCTCTTACACTTCTGCTCTTCACTATTAGCAATAAACAAAACACCTCTGACAACCCTTGCTCTAGATGGAAGCACTCCTCTTCCCTTGCATCCTTATAACTCTGTGGGTAAAATCTATTTATGAACTCTCTCTGAAAATTTGCCCCAGATATCCCATTCAGATGTCGTCTCTCGATGCTCCCACCAATCCTTATCCTTTTCCTTTAGGAGGAAGTTAGATGACACAACTCTTTACTCATCTGTACATCCTATAACTCTATATATCTTCATGACCCGATCTAACCATATGAGTGCACTCTTGGGATCTCCACTCCTATCAAAAGTTTTTGTGTTCAATTTATAGACACACTCAGTCAATCATCCAGAAGCTTCCACACTTTTATATGACTACTGCATTGCTAAGGTGAGAATCTAAGCCATCTATGTCACATTAAAGCTCACCTCGGTCGGTTCCACCAGTCTAACAATTGGGAATGTGGCTAGTTCATAGAGGCACTTACTGAGCCTAGAATGTGGTCATCCTCCCATCTTAGAGGTGACTCAGGTGCAAGAGCTGTTGGAATGGCTTTCTTGGAATGTCTACGGCCTCATCTGTACATTGTGTTGTGTGTTGAGAAAAATGCAAATGTGTAAAGCTTTTAGTTTATGAAATCATATACATGTAAACTACAAAAATTTATTGGTCATCTCACTTTTAAAACAATGTAAAAACCTTAAACTAAAAATGAGGTAACCCATTTTTAAATTTCGGGCTTTAATACCAACATTGACAGGCTCCTATCTTGAAATGACTAGGTGGCCTACCTAACATCCTATGGTACCTTTTAGTCGATATCTGATGTAGCTAGAAGGCTCCTGTGAAGCTAAGCCTATTGCCCTTTTTACCTAAAAGCCTTGCCTTAACAATAAGAGACATAATCAGTGGAGTTTAAAAAAAAAAAAGGGCAGCGCAATGACTGTATTTGGACCTTCCCAAAATTTTCTACTTTCGATAAAAGTTCAAAAACACTTCTATAATCATCTCAAAATCCCCACTACAAATTTTGTACTTTAAGTCCATTCACAAGCAATCTCAGTCACTTAAATAATATTAAAAAAAGCTTAGACATATTCATACATTTAACTTTAAAACATTCATATATATGCTTTCTTTACACAAAATATAGTCTAAAACAAACTTAAAAAAATGAAAATGTTACCAAAAACATTTACAAGGAAAAAATACCTACATAGTAGCACGTGACAAAGTTGACTACTCGTAAGGTGGAGTCCTTGCTACTGAAGCCCCTGAGCATTCACTTGGGAGGTTTCATTCAAAAACAGAAAAGAGAGTGTAAGCTAAATTAGCTCAATGAGTGCTAAATTTTATATTCAAATCATAATTAACAATTTAAACCTCCCTAAAACAAATTCATCTTAATTTGTATAATTCAATACTAATATGAAACATATATGTTACCTGAGTTCAAGTTTCACATATTTCTTTTCAAATAAATAGCGGCAGTATTAAAAATGTCATGAATTTCTTACAAGACATAGCCTAGCACTAACTTCTTTGTCATATGCTACCCTCAGGCACAATGTCACAGAGCTGGTTCTACATCGCTTACCTGCGACTATTTAACAACTAGTTACTGAGTTGGCTCTACATTGCTTACCTATACTAGGATAACCGCTATACATTGGTAGTTACGGAGCTGGTTCTATATTGATTACTGACAACTAATTAACTACTAGGTACAGAGCAAGCTTTACATCGCTTACCCATACTAGATTAATCACCATATACCAATAGTTATGGAGCTAATTCTACATCGCTTACCCATAACTGATTAACTAATAGTTACAAAGCTGTTTTTATATCATTTACCCGTACTAGGTTAACTGTTATATACCGGTATAGTAATAGGTATAAAACCTATCGTTATACCATATGCTAGAAACTATTTCCTTTTTTCAACCATTAACATCATCTCAATGTAAACACAAATCGTATAAGATTTAATTTTCAAACTTCAATTCATATATTGCTAAAACATAAAATTATGTTAGCAATATTCAGATAAAACTCATAATCAATATTCACTTCATGATAGAATATAAATCATTTTCATAAAATCAATTTAAAGAACACTCACTGTTTTACAAACTTATCACTAAGCACACTCATGCACTCGGTGCCTCTCCTTTACCTACACAAAACACATTTTGCTTGGGCATTTATTTTCAAATTTAGAAATAAGACATTAAAACTATAAATTCGATCTAACCGAATTTGAGATTGGTGTAATCATGTAACACGTACATTAATCGTATTTCCGCTTAATTCCGTAAGTTAACCTATTGTTCTCCATTTCCAAATATAACTTCGCAGGTCACTTAAATATCATATTTTACTGATTCTAACTTACCAAATTCTTCAAAGCACTATCTCACCCAATTTAATTCACCATTTCACTATCATTCATGATGAGTCACGGTTATGACCCTTGTATAGAATTTATTCCTCCATTTGTTCCTAAATTTTCACATATTCAACGTTCACATTTGGTTTTGAGGTCTTATAGACTTTTGTTCCCATATGTCTCTATTTTTCATATCATCATAAATCAGACCATTTTAACTTCTAAATGAAGAAATATATAACAAACATCACAAGCTACTCCAACACAGGGGAAGCATCAAAAAAACATTTTCAATCTCAAATTTCAATATGATGAAGCCAGAATTAGGTCATGGTATCTTCTAATAATTTTCAGTACTATTTTTATGTTCCATTTTTAGTTACAATTACTCAATTTAGATGTCTGTAGGGTGATTTATGGCCAAAAAAATAGGACTGTTTCAAACAAACTTAAGACAGAATTCTACTACATGTTACTCTCTTGTCATATTCAACCAATTCCATGCAAAGAAACACCAAAATAACACCAAGGCACCATTTATCTTAAACAAATAGGAATGTCAATAGGCTGGGCTGCTCTTAGCCCAGCTCGACCAGACCTCTGATTGGATGGCTCGCAGACTGTAGCTAACTGGCCCAACCCGACCCATCCTTTTTTTAAAAGAATTTATAAAACAATGTCGTGGCTTGATTAGGTCAAACTATTTTAGCCCGTGGTCAACCCATGGCCCAGTCAACCTCGGGCAAAATCGAGCCAGGTTGGATCGGGCCAAAATTGACATCCCTATAAACAAATCCATCCTATACTAGAAACCCAGAAAAATTAGGAATTTAGTCTAGGAAAACTTACCCCTTTTTCCTCCCATCTTTTGGGTATTTATTGAACACCTTTACTTGATCAAGATCTCTTTTAATCTCCATCAAAACCTACCAACAATGGAAGCCCTCTTCTTCCTCTATCCTTAGTTGACCTTCACAATTGGCTTTCCTCTTTTCATTTTTGTTTTCGGTCTCTCATGTTTACTCTCTCTCAAACACTCTATATTAAGAAACGGAGTTAAATGTCTTACTTTATGCTTTTTCCTACTCATTTAATGGATTCCACATTTCACCTTCCTATTGGTTCTCTTCTAATGACTCGTCCTTCCACCAACACCATATAAAATGACCAAATTTCCCTTTAATGACTACCAAAAAGACCAAATTGCCCTTTAATGCATATAAAAAGACCAAATTGCCTTTTAATATATTTAATTCACTAACTAACCAAATTAAATTTCAAAAATATTCCACAACTATCTTATCATCAAATTAACCATGAAATACTCAATTCAGGGTTAATACTTATTGATTGGAAAAAAATTTTAATTGGTTTAAAATCAATAATAACCATTACTTTCCAAAAAGAGCATTTTAGTCCTAAACTTTCGAAACTCCTGAAATCCATCATATCGAACTTATTATTGAAATGTGTCATTATATTTTATGGAAAGAGCTTCCCAAAGGGTATAACACTAAGTCATTAATGAAAAGTTGCACTATTAAAATAGATCTAGAAAAGGACAAAACTCTCTCACGTTGCCTTTGTAGGTGACATATTATTATTTTGCAGGGTTGAAAAACACTCTATAGACCTTCTAGTGGAAACAATGGAGGAGTTTAAAGCAATGTCAGAGCTTAAATGCAACTCAAATAAGAGCTCTTTCTATCTATTAGCCTATGTCAGTCAACAAGCTGCCTCTATAGTAATGGAAATCATTTTGAAGCAAGTTAGAATGCCTATCAAATTCTTAGGAGTTCTATAACCCAGAAGAGAGTTAGTGCAACTAACTATAACCTTTTGATAGAGTCCTTCAATATAAGAATTAGTCAATAGTGTAACAAGTGCAACTGATTGTAACCCTATGATAGACTCCTTCTACAGAAAAATTAATCACTGGTGTAACAAGTTCCTCGGATATGGTGGGAGACACCAATTAGTGCACTCAGTCTTGAACAACATAACCACTTATTGGATCATTACCTTTCAGTCCCCAAAGGAACACCAAAGGAGATAGACAGAAAATTACGGCAGTTCTTATTGGATGGTTCTAACTACAATCATTATAATGTTAAGGTGAGCTGGAGCAAGGTTAGTTAACAAAAAACTATGGTGGTTTGGGTATATATTTAGCTAAATTCCTTAATAGATTCTATCTTATATTATAGTGATTATGCAAACAAAAAAACAAGGAACTTTAGGACAAATGGATCCACAATGTGTATATAAAGGGGAATAACACAAGGAGTTTATCACTAAACCAAAATATGTTACGTAGTTTGAGGCAAATTCTGGGAACTAGGCAATGGATGCATAACCTGATCATTAATTCAATTGGGAATGGTGAATCAACACCGTTCTGATTTAACAATTGTTAAAATAAAGCTTCTTTCTTTAAAATTGAGAAAATCCAACGTTTAAAACTAGTCATCACACTTAGTACAAAGGTGAATATGCTCATCAACAATAACCAATGGAGATGACACTATCATTACAGAAGAGGAGTGGAATTGATCATGGATAACCTACTCATGTTCTAAGCTTCCAACTATGATCAAATTTATTTGAAAGTTAATGGACAAAAGGAATTCAAATCTAAAGCCTAAAGAACCTTTCTACAGTAGGGGTAAACAGTAATGTAAAGTAGAGGAACCTGGTCTAGAAGAATGATGTCAACCCTTTATATACATTTATCCTATGTGTATAGATAGTTAGGAAACCTGCAATAAAGGAATAATAAAGTTTATCATTCCCTCTAAACATTATAAACGACGCTATAAGCACCTTTAAACCATTGACCATATTATGGTCATTTGTAGGCACACTTGAAGTATTTGGAGGAAATTATAGGAAACCCTTAACTTAAAGAAGGCAACATATACATGGAAGAAGTTGATAGATTTGGCATCATCAGTTAGAATGGCAAGTAAAGCTAACTGCAAGGCATACATGATATCAAGTGCATCCTAAATATAAACATGATTTTAATGAGTTACAAGTGAAGTTTCAATTATTTTAATGTTTCTCATGAAAAATTTCTCTATAACTCTTCTAGTTTAATTTTGTTAAGAAAGACAAAATCCCTCTTTCTTTTTCTTTCAATGATATTCACACATAAAATTATATTGTGGCTCCTAAAAGTTTCACCTCAAAGTCATTGGTGAATGAGAATTTCTATATATTAGCTTTAAAATTACTGTTAGTAAAAAAATCATTTACTTAACATATAT
>JAOQMP010000009.1:26152178-26170375 GCA_027563575.1 Erythroxylum pedicellare | reverse complement strand
GGTGCTACTAATGAATCTCTGTGTAAAGAATTTAGTGATTTAATGCAAAGTGAATTTGAAATGAGCATGATGGGAGATTATTGGAAGTATAAGTGTTGGTATATGAGGATGAGATAGATAAAAGTAAATTGGTTAGACAAAACTAGTTTAGATAACCTTAAATAAGATCAAAAGTATGTGGGTTAATGTGATAGTACCTAAAATTGATAGCAGACCTCAGTGTGAAAATGGAGGAAGAATTTAGAGTTTGAAGTTGAAAAATCAAGGAATTTTTGTGAATATCATCATGGGAAGGAATAGTTTGTTTTCGACAATATGATGAGCTAAGCCCACGATATGTTGGTCCCTATGAGGTGATTGACATAGTGAAAGCACGAAGAATGGATATAAAGTTAATATCCATATTTTTGAGATCACTATGTTTGTTTAAAATTTCGAGGATGAAATTTCTATAAGGGGAGAATTTGTAATATCCCAGTTCGATTATTGTAATGTGTAATGTGTAATGTGTTATACATGCATTTTGTAGAATATGCTCTATTTATGTTTTACTAAAGTAATTTAAGCATTTAAAAGTAGTATTGAGGTTATAATGGAGGTCACGAATAGACCAGAGATGGTTCTAGACTCAACAAAAAATATCTTAGAAAAACTTTGAAAACTTTAAAAAGCTATAGAATGGGTCCGAAGGAGCTTTAAAAGCCTTGAAATGTGCTTTGAGGATTTAAATGACACTTTTGAATGATATCCAGATGATTTTGGTGAATAGTATTTCTGGATGAATAGTGAATCTAGGTTAATAGTATTTTCACATGAATAGTGATTTTGGGGACCCAACCCCAAAAACTTGAAAAATACCCAAAATAGGTGTTAGAGTCTAATGATACTGAAATGGATCGAACATAAGCCCAATCAAAAGAATTTAGGGAGTTTCGAAAGTTTAGGGTTAAAATGCCCTTTTTGGAAAATAATACGTATTGTTGATTTTAAAGCCATTCAAAAATTTTAAAAGCATCCAATCAACAGGTATTGACCCTAATTAGAGTATTTCACGGTCAACTTGGTGATAAGACAGTTGCGAAATATTTTCAGGATTTAATTCTGTTAGTTGATGAATTAAATGCATTAAAGGGCAATGTGGTCTTTTTGTATTCATTAAAGAGCAATTTGGTCTTTTTACAAGAAGTTAGTGGATTGATGAGTCATAGGAGAGAACCAATTAAATGATGACAAGTGGCATGGATAAATGTGTAAATATGAGACATTTTGGTGAAGTTGTAATTATAAGATGTTATTAAGGATAAAGGGGTAATTATAATGGAAATGGGGGAAACTTGTAATTAAACAAAGACTTCATCTTCTTCAAAAGTTAGTGGCTGGCCATTGATGAGAGAAACATAGAGAAAGAGAGAAAAAAAAAAGAAAAGAAAAGAGAAAGGAGAAGAGAGAGCTACGACTAAGCCAAAGTGAAGTGATCCAAACCATTTTTCATGCTCTTCTACCTCCAATCAAGCATCCAATAAAGTTCCATAGTCATTCAAGTGAAGAAGAACAAGAAAATGGGTTGGTTAGCTTACTAATCTTGTTGAAAATTTTGATTTTTTATGTTATAGGTTAGATTTGATTTTGATGGTGTGATTTACACCCTTTTGATGTAATATCAAGGTTTTATTGTATTAGAAACAATTGGGAGAAGAAAATCATGTGAATCAAGTGTATGAAACCTTGGTCAAACTTGGTTAAAGGTGAGATCTATTTCCTAAAGTGTTTTATGTTGTTATTTGATGATTTAAGAGTAAGGAATGGCATTCGGAAGTTAGTTTAATGACGAAAGAATGAAAGAAAAACTATGGAAATGATTAGATGAGTTTTCAGCCAAGGTTAGGGTTTTTAATGTGTTATGATCCGAAATTCTGTTTTAATGTTTTATGATGTTCATAGCATTATTTTGATGCCAATGGAATAAAGAAATGAAAAGGAATTGGTTTAGAATTGGTTTTGGTTGAAATTTGGCCTAGAGAGCTTGATTTGTAAAAACATTGTTAATGACATTTTATGGCTTAAATATGTGTACTAAAATGTCATGGAAATGAATTTAGGTTGATTTTTAAGTGTTAGAAATCAAATGGAATTAAATTGGAAGAGTTTAATGTGTAATATGCTAAGTTTAGCGTTAAAGACATTTTTTGATATAAAAGCATGGTTATGATATGATGACCATGTGAATGTGATTAAGAATGGTCATTAAGTGTATTTGTGGTTTTGGAATTATTAAATGAAGTGTTATGTTATTATTTGGAGAAAAATTAGTGTATGAAGTGTATATGAAAAGTAATGAAGTTGATATGGTTTATGGTATATTTGATTGGAAAATGTATTAAGGAGTTGAATGTATTTGTATTAGGTTTTCAGATAGAAAAACAAAGCCAACTAAAGGATTTCAAAGTGGTGAAAAGGAAACTAGCAAGTAGTGAGTGTATTTTAATTGTTTTATATGACTAAATTCTTTGCAAACGAATTAATAACATATGAGTATTATTTAAATTGATTTTATGCGAATGGTTTCTATTTATAAAGACTAGCAAGTTATGAGTGTACTTTAAATTGAGTTTATTCAAATGATTTTCATTTGATCATGAAATGAATGTTGAATTCTATGCAAATGACATTTTACAAGTGAATATTGCTAGCATAAGTGTATGCTTTGGCAATATATGAGTTTTAATTTGGAAGTTAAATTTTATATAATTGGGAGTTATATTCAAATAATTCAATTATGAATTCTCCCATACTTGATTTAGAAAATAAGATGAGTTATAATGTAAGAGTTACTTTTGGCTATAGTATACCTCTAGGCTATATAAATGTTATTATACAAGTATATTTATAGTGGTTAGCTTGTTACGGGTAAGTAATTTAGAACTAGCTCCGTAAATAGTGGTTAACCAATCTCGGGTAAGCAATGTAGAACCAGCTCTATAACTTGTTACAGATAAGCGATGTAGAATTCGTTCAGTAACTACCAATATATAGCGGTTAATCTGTTATGGGTAACCGATGTAAAAACAACTTTATGATAGTGGTTAACCGGTTGTGAGTAAGCGATGCAGAACTAGCTCTATGACTTCTTACTGGTAAGAAATATAGAACTATCTCTTTGACTTATTACGGGTAAGTGATGTAAAACTAACTCCGTAACTACCGATATATAGTGGTTAATCTATTACGGGTAAGCGATATAGAACCATCTCTGCAAATAGTGGTTAACTAGATGCGAGTAAGCAATGTAGAACCAGTTTCGTGACTTTAGGCCTAATGTACTGTATGGTAAAGAAACTAATGTTGGGCTATGTTGAGTAAGGAAAGTCATATGCTGCCACTATTTATATTAAAAGCGATTTGAGGGGCACCATACAGTGCCGATTCTAGTGGATGACCTATTTTTAGTATAAAAGTTTTCATCAAACTTATTGCCACCATTTTTATTAGTTAAGAAAAAAGAAAATGTAAAATGGAAATTTTTATTTGATGAGTTTTGTTTCGAAAAAAGCCTTTCAAAATAGTATTTAAGAAAAATTGAAATTTTGTTTTACAAAATACCATTTGGGCATAGATTGTGATGATGCATAAATTAAATTGTTATGAAAAATGCTTTACTATAAGCTTTATGATTGTATGGGAATATTGCATTCATGTTGTTATTAAAGTTCAATTTTTTTGTAAACTGATTACACTCACTGAGCTTGTTTAGCTCACCCTTATTTTTATGTTTTTAAACAAACTATCCTAGTTATGCGTACAGGTGTTGCAGTAATTGGGACTCTGTTGCAGGATTAGTTGTATTGTTGGGTGTTGTTGTGCTTGTTTCATTTTCATCTTTACATTTATGTAAAGAATGGACGTTTATAAAGGCTTTCAAATGAAATGCATGAATATGTTTTAGCTTTTTAAAGTTTATTGTAGTGATTGTTGAGAATTATTTGTTTGGGGTTGATTGTGAGTGGACTTGAAGTCTAAAATTTGTAGTTGAGAAATTGGTGTGAATATAGAAATGTTTTAAAATTTTATAGGGCTTTTGAAAATTTTGGAAATGTCAAAATGTAGTCATTATGCTATCAAAAATTTTAATAAAATCAATTAAAACAAAAATTTCCTACTACTTACCTCGCTTTTAATTATTAAAATATAAAAGGTTTTAAATAGTTGAATGACTACCCTTTGATTGAGTCAGATATCGATTGGAGGCTACCATGGGGTTACCATGAGGTCTCCCCTTCTATTCTAAAAGGGAAACTCTAGGATGGGTCTTTTCAATTCATGTAACTTTCATAAAATGAAGAAATTATCTTAAATGTATGTTTGGAGACCTTAAGGTCAAACTACTGACCTGAAAGGACTTAGAAAATTTTGTGTACCTCAAATGAGATAATACATTCTGTAGATATGCTTCAGAACAAAGACAAGAGAAAATTAATGGATAGTTGATAGTGGTTGCTCGAGACACATGACAGGTGAGATATCACATTTCAACTATATTGAAAGGAAAGATAGAGGTAATGTTGTATTTGTCGATAAAAACAAGGCAAAAGTCACTAGAATTGGTAAAATTGGTGACTCTAATTCTACTTCTATTAATAATGTTCTTCATATTGATGGATTGAAACATAAGTTGCAAAGTGTAAGTTAATTATATAATAAGAGTTATAGAGTCACTTTCTATGCATCCCATTGTGAAATTATTGATAATCTTAATGACAACATTGTATTTGTTGGTCCTATAAATCAGAATATATATTATGCTTAATTAGAAGACATGTCTTCACAAAATTTTAAGCGTTTTGCTTCACTAGAAAAGGATTCATTTATCTGGCATAGAAGATTTGGACATGCTATCATGAGCATTCTATCAAAATTACCCAAAAATGAGTTACTAAAATGACTACCGAACTTGAAGTTTGAGAGTAATCAGGTTTGTAAAGCTTGTTTAAAAGGAAAACAAATCAAAGGTAGCTTTCCTCCTAAAAATATTGTTTCTACTAACCAACTACTTCAACTAGTACATATGGATATATTTGGTCCCACTAAGGCTCAAAGATTTGGTGGTAAACACTGTGGATTTGTCATAGTAGATGATTATTCTAGATTTACATGGGTTTATTTTTTATTTAAAAAGGATTATATTTTTTAAGTTTTTGAGAAGTTTACAGACAAATTCCAATTGAGAAAGGGTACTGTATTACATCTATTCGGAGCGATCATAGAGGAAAATTCGATAAAATAAAATTTGAAGATTTTTGTAATGAAATTGGCATAACTTATAATTTTTCATGCTCAATGACTCTTCAGCAAAATAGAGTTATTGAGAGAAAGAACAAGACTCTTGTTGATATGATCCGGACAATGCTATGTGAAAGTGGTTAATCTCATAGTTACTAGGCAAAAGTTGTATCTACTACTTCTTACATACTTAACAGGTGCCTTATAAGACCTATTCTCAAAAAGACCCCCTATGAGTTGTGGAAAGGAAGAAAATTGAATGCTGCTTACTTTCTAGTGTTTGGCTGCAATTGATTTGTATTAAATAATGGAAAGGACAACTTTGGAAAATAGGATGCAAGATTAGATGAAGCTATTTTTTAGGTTACAGTACTACCAACAAAGGATTCAGAGTTTATAATAAAAGAACAAAGAGGATAGAAGAATCAATACATGTGGTATTTGATGAAGCACTACCCTTGACAATAGCAGCTGATTTAGATGATGAAAAGCATCCTTTAATTCCTAAAAATACATCACAGACTCAAACGACACCTATAGTATCTTTATAATTACAAGATCAAAAAGGTCATTTTGAAGCCAGGACGAAGCAGGCTCTTTTATCTCAACAGGAGCCTATGCAATGAAGAAAACTAAGAGAATATAGAGGTCAAGATACACATCAGTACATTTTAGGATACCCTTCTGAAAGTCTAAGAACTAGATCATCCTCCAAAAACAATTATATTGCCTTCATTTCACAATTGGAGCCAAAGATAGTTGAAGAAGCTTTTACAGATGAAAATTGGGTTTTAGCTATAAAAGACGAAGTAAATCAGTTTGACAAAAATAAGTTTGGAATCTAATACCTCGTCCACAAAACAAGTCAATCATTAGAACACATTGGGTTTTTTGAAATAAACTTGATGAAAATGGTAAGGTGGTAAGAAACAAAGTTAGACTTGTAGTTCAAGGTTATAATTAACAAGAAGGTATTGATTTTGATGAGACTTATGCACCTGTTGTTATATTATAATCAATTAGAATTTTATAATCAATTAGAATTTTACTTGCCTTTACATGCTATAGAAATTTTAACCAAATGGATATTAAAAGTTCCTTCTTAAATCGATATATTAACAAAGAAGTGTTAGTTAAGCAACCTCTAGGTTTTGAAGATGAAAACCATCTTGATTACGTGATTAAGTTGACTAAAGCTATGTATGGTCTAAAGCAGCCTCCTCGGGCATGGTATGAGAGGTTAAGTAATTTTCTACTTGAGAATAACTTTGAATGAGGAAAGATAGTTAAAACCTTATTTATTAAGAAAAAGAAAAATGATTTACTTATAGTGCAAGTATATATTGATGGCATAATTTTTGGTGCTACAAATCAATCTTTCTGTAAAGAATTCTCAGCTTTAATGCAGGGGGAGTTTCAAATAAGTATGATGGGAGAACTAACTTTCTTTTTTGGGTTGCAAATTAGGCAAACAGGAAAAGGAATCTTTATTAGTTAAGACAAATACACAAAGGAACTCATCAAGAAATATCATTTTGAGAATTCCAAACCAATGGATACTCCTAGCTATATATTCTAGAACTAAACTTGATATGGATGAAGAAGCCAAAGCTGTGGATCAGACAAAGTACAGAGGAATGATTAGATCACTAATATATCTCACGAGCTCAAGACCACATATTATGTTCAGTATATGTCTTTACATACGCTTTTAATAAAATCCAAAAGAGAGTGACCTTTAACCAGTCAAGAGGATCTTTCACTATCTTCGTCGAACTTTGGACTTTAGATTATGGTATCCAAAAGCTGATTCTTTTAACATAGTTGGGTATTGTTATGCAGTTATGTAGGTGATAAAGTTGCTAGGAAAAACATAAGTGGTCACTACCAATTTCTTGGTCTTGTAAGAAACAAAATTGCATAGCGTTTTTAGCAACTGAAACAAAATATATAGCAATTGTCAGCTGTTGGGCTCAAATTTTATCGATGAAACATTAACTCTAGGATTTTTCTCTAAACTTTGATCATATTCCTATACTATGTGAGAATACGAGTACAATAAATCTCTCTAAAAATCTTATGCATCATTATAAGACTAAGTATATAGAAATCAAACGACATTTTCTTAGAGATCATGTTTTAGAAGGAACCATTGATCTTTTGCATGTTAAAACTGAAAATCAAGTAGTTGATATCTTTATTAAGCCACTTTCTGAAGATTGATTTTGTTTGTTAAGAAAAGGGCTTGATATGTGTAGGTTATTTGATATTAATTACGTATGAAGATTCTATACTACTTCTCCTTGCAGATATTAACAGGCTCCTTCTAATATGTATTATAGAAGGCTCTTTTTAGTTTAGAAGGACCCTCTTAGATTATAAGGGCCCCTTTTAGTTTAGAAGGACCCACTTAACTTAGAAAGCTCCTCTTAGTTTAATAGAGCATAATACACGCGTCTTAAAAAGGCAGTTATTTAATAGCGTTGTTTCAGCTTTTAAAACGTACACGATATTTTGACATCTTTCTGTACATGACTGACAGAAGATAAGCAGATGATCACAGTTCCTTTATTAGCATGTACAACTGCTCATCCTCACACGAGATAAACGCTCAAGAATCGTTTAGTATACCTTAAGTAGACTTCTCTCTTCTACTCATCTTTGTCATTCTCAAAAGTGTCGTTCTTTCCTCTCTGCACCTAACTCTCTGTTTCTTCTTAAATCTCCTAAGCTTACTTTCAATAGAACAAAAAAAATCTAAGGGACAGGAGAAAACCTTGTCATCCACTTCTAGTCACAGTGAAACTCTTTCCCATAAACAAACCCTTTTTTTGGAGTCTTCTTCTCTGTCGCCAATAATAGGATCATTAAACACTCCTATTGAACATGCTTCTATTACATCTAAGCCCCAAGTTTCAGAAACACCCAATCAAGAGACTCCAGAGAAGAGAAAAAGAAAAATTTTGGCTATATTGTCTGTAAAATCATACTCTGATTCATCTTTCGGGCGCAACGAACCAACGGTCAAACAACAATATGTCTCTGACTCTAGTGAAGAGGAAGAAGAATAAACAGAAGAAGAAAACGAAGAAGAAAATGCAGAAGAAGAAAAGGAAGAAAAAGACGAAGAAAAAGGAGAGAAGAAAATTCTTCTATTAAACGTTAATAGGCTCCTTTCATTTTTAAATGTTAATAAGATCCTTTCATTTTTAATGTTAACATGCTTCTTTTGTTTTTAAACGTTAATAGGCTCCTTTCATTTTTAACGTTAACATGCTTCTTTCGTTTTTAAACGTTAATAGGCTTCTTTCATTTTTAAATGTTAACAGGCTTCTTTCATTTTTAACGTTAATAGGCTCCTTTCATTTTTTAAGAATTAACAAGCTCCTTTCATTTTTTAAGAATTAACAAGCTCCTTTCATTTTAAAACATTAATAGACTCCTTTTGTTTTAATCTTTAACAGGTTCCTTCTATTTATAGACTTTTCTAGTGAAATTTAGAAAGTTCTTATCGTTTACACAAATTGATTGTAATTTGCAAAAATTTTAAAGTCACACACAATTCACTCTCCTCTTGCGTGTGTTTGCTTTAACAATATATATCTTAAAATTATAATTAATTAATTAATAATATATATTATTTTAATTATGTGCACCTGCTTCTTAAATCACTTTTCATGTATCAATGTTTTGAAACTAATAAAAATTAATAAAGAAAACGACATTGAAGAAGCAAGACATCATTCCTCAATTCTTTTACTTAGAATCTTGCAAATTCTGAATTAGATCCAATTCATTTAGCATATTTAGAGTAGATTATGTATTATGCATTTGTAATCATTTCATGATCTATTTAAAGAGTTCCATCACCTAATAATTATAAAGTATTTGAAATTAATGCCTTGAAATCTAGCTCCAATTGCCAAGGCCAAGAATTCCTATTTTATTCTTTCTTTCCCTCCTAAGGTTTGTGTCATCATATTCACATTCGATTGGGCCATCCATTTGTCAGTAGCACTAGTTTTGGACAGAAATGGTAAAATACTTTTAACGAATATAACCTTTCCATTTTTAAAAATGGCTTTGTAACAATGTTCTAGCAACTTCAGACATTGATTGTGGTTCGAATTTAGAGTATCCACTACTAAAGATGGTCACTTTAGTTGATTTTCTCTTTTTAAGTATTAAACAACTTGAAAATAATAGTAGTTGTTAGAAACCAACCATGATGGAATCATGGACGCACCAGAAAACAAAATTTTTTACAGCTTTTGTTCGGATCCCGATAATTGATTAACTTGAATAATAAAACACGAATCGTATCGTACCTTATTGATTTTTCCTATCGAAATATTTTAAAAGCATTTTGATGTATCTACCATGAGCTATTCACTTATCCAACCTCTAACAATATCCGCAGAGCATCTTTTCAACTCTTAAGAGGAATTAAGTAGGAGTGTTTGCTTGCTTACTCCTATTTATAGAAGAAAAAAAAGAAATAGAGTTTTAAAATTTTTACTAAAATTAAATTCTTAATTATAATTAAAGTCATACTCTAATTATAATTAATTTAATTTAAATAAAATAAAATATCTCATATTTGATTCATAAAGTTTCTCAAACTTTATAATTAAGTCCAACTTAATTAAAATTGATTTTTTCTTTCACAAACTGCTCTTTAATGTATGACTCATTAGGTTCCTAATAAATTGACAATGATTATAAATTATAATACTACTTTATAACTAAAATTAGATAAATTAAAACTCATTTTAATTTATCTTTAATTCTCTAATTAAGCAATCATCGATCAAGATTGATGTCTACCAACATGTCATAACCACCCAAATATTATAAATGTCAAAGTGGTTTGACTTAACCTATCTTTGCTGGTTATGATATATAATTTAATCATTTCATCATCTAATGTTCTAATTAGATAAAGTATGAATATGATGTTTACTCTTTTGTATCCAATTATGATAGTTCTTCCTGATTAGAAATTGATTTATAATTGATATTTGAAAACATCTTTTTAAATATTAATTCATTTTGGCCAGAGAATTTCATAAATCACTACTAATCAAGAATAGTAGAACATTCTCTATAATTACTTTAGAGTAACGAATCTCGTGTTGACTTACTCAACTATCTCTATATGGTCTATACTATATCCAAGTTCTACCGACTGAATTATCCTAGGATAGTTCATAAGTAGCGTTAAAACATAGCAATTCCTACATGAGATACCTTTATAATCTTAAGTCTAAGGATCAATTATGTAACCATCATTATGAGAAAATCCACATACACATAAGTAATATTCCATTTTGGATTCTCATATTTGAGTCAATTCAGTAACTTATTCTCTAATAAGCACCCACACATTAGTTTAAGAATCTCCATACTTTAATTTATGAGATCAATTATTTCTTCATCATCAAGAAACATAATACGTGCTAGTTTTACTATTTCATCAATATCCTTTTTTGATGAAACTACAACTCGGAACATGTAAGAATAATACATAAATGTAAATTAAATCTCATAGTTATGATCTCATCATAATTTCAATTACACAGTAATTATTCTCAAGATTTTACCTTTTGTATTAAAACACCAAATGTAATTAATACATAAAGATAAATAATGCCTCAATTAATTATTTTGTTAATAAACTATAACCAATTGATTGACTATAAGGCAAAAACTAACAATAACAATCTTTTTCACCTTCATGAAAATAGCATCTCCATTCGGAACACTTTGAAACATATCTCCCACCACATGTTCAACACCTAGGACATGCACAAACTTATACTGTTATACACTTAGGCACATAGATTATTTCATATAGATGTGTCATTTTATCGAATCATAAAACATAAGTTGTATTTCGATGGTTTGGTGACTAAAATATAGGACATCAAAATTAGTATTTAAAAGAAGATATAATCATCGGGTGACTAAAACACTGTACATTAATGTTAGTACTTAAGAAACCCGAAGGTCAAGGTTTCACAAAATTCTTATTCTACCGTAGTTGTTTTAAACTAAAACTAACGATTGCTTATCAGAAAGAAACTAGATTAGCAACTTCAAATTTTCCATAATTTAATCACAAGCAGAAAAACTTAATGTGCAGTAAATAAATCAACACACAAAATTTGTCAACGCAGTTTGACACACATGAGCTATGTCCGTGAGGCCCTTACCCAGATTAATCAACTTTTACTAAAGTACAATAGTCTTACATAAACCTATTACTAAGCCAACACCACTCACCCTTTAACGCTACCTACTCGTACTCATACCTTGTGAAAGTATTTCACACCCAACAATATAACCACCACATGCTAATCTCAATAGAGCATTTTGAAACAGCGAATGAAGACAAAGATAAAAATAAATCTCAAGTGATTAAAACAAGAATAATATAAAAAAAAAGAGATACTTATGTCCAAGAACACTCCCTTATATGTATGTGTCTTATTAAACCAAAATCATGGGAAGCCATCCAACAAAAATTCTATTATGAACCTTTCAAATTGATCACCAGAGAACTCCACACACAACATCTACACAAATCATCAAACGGACATGTAATTTATCAATAAAGCATGCCAAAAACACAGCTATAAAAATGTTGATAGATAGACTGCTTATTTTTCTCCAATAAAAATTCTACTACCTCACTTAGCAATTGATCTTCGAATGTTCACATGCATAGCACTAGCAAAGAATTAAAAGATAGACCATGTAATTTTTCACTCAAGTACCTAAAATCACAACTAATAAAATCGATGGATTGTACTGCATGTTTAGCTCTAACAAATCCTACCTTCTTTAGGATTCTATCTCATATAAGATTCATTTCTTCCATATGATCTTAACTTCCAAAAATAGTATATATTTCAAGATAGTGTAATCATATACCAACCCAACTTCTTATCACAAAAGATATACTAAATATATTAAAATACAAATAATGTCGAAAATAAAATATCTTAACAATATCCCCCTTTTTGGCATTATTTGTCACATCAAAATCTCCCACGAATAATAGAATTGGAAATTCCCCCTAAAATAAACGATCATGATAAAAGATGTCAAAAAATCAAAATCAAGGTCAACGTTAAGTCAGCATTAAACTGTTGCTAACAAAACTTAAATACCAGGAAGACAAATCAATGCCAAAAGAAACTAAGAATCACGGGAAGAAGCAGAATAAAGAACTCGTTGCTTGAGTTATTAAAGAGTAGTCATACCCTCGTGAAAAATGTCTTCAATGCGACCAATCTCAAGGACCTCAAAATCAACACGGGATAAGATTTGAGAATGCAAAAATTAATTAAACCGAGTATTTAAGGACCTTGCAATGGAGTGCTTAAGTGTGCACAAACTCTTTTCTATAACCAACTATTGGAATCTATGTCGAGGTTTTATGTGTTTTTCAAGTCAAAACACAAAAATGTAGGAAAAGTAATAAGATCATGCAAAGAGCAACCTATCTCACAACAAATGTAGTTCACCTTATCAACTATCATTTATAGGCTTTGGTTAATGATATTTAGTGCTCTATTGATCACACTACAAATGTTTGAGAAAATAATCCTAACATTAAGAAAACAATTAAATCATTCATGCAATTTTGTACTCTATAAATCCTATTCCATGATCAAAGTCAAGCTTATTCCTCGTATAGACAACAGCTTAATACTCTTCATCAAATATCTTACTAAAGCTTGAACTGATATCACCTTCTTATCCAAATCAAAATTGAATATCTCAGGTCTCTGTAACATAAAATAGTAAGTGCTCCCTCCCTATTAAGGTTTCCCAAAGCAAGCTATAAATTGTTAAAAAAAATGAACAGCATATGACTATGAAGGCTATGTAAGAAGAACAAAGGATCTTTTCCACTTCCAGATGACAAAACTTGGTCCACCTAATATGTAGTGAACAGTACCAATAACCAGTTAACAAACATAATCACCAACACATCTTTCATCCCATTTATATGATCATTCAAGTTTTGCCACTTCATCTTACTAGTCTCAAGAAAATTCCCGGTGAAAACATATTGCCCAAACTCACATAGCCCACAATATAGAGAGAAATTAGGATAAAACTTGAAAATTCAAATCACAGAAAACTTGAATCTTCCTACAAGTCTCCAACCAAACATCAATATTTTCCTCTGCACAACTTTGTAAATCAAAATCTAGAAGTAGAACTCTCAAATTATTAAGCAGAGCCTCATTTTTACATCAAATTTACTATTCAACTAGGAAAAGCCAGACACACCCCAATCACTTGAACCTTAGAAAACTTAAAAATCAAAAACCCAAAAAGCCTAATGATTTAGGGACATATTAAATATTACTTTAATTATAATTCCTATTTTGACTAGAATTATATTTAATGTATAATTTCTATTTATTAGGTTTCTTGTTAGGAGATAGAATTCTACTTCAAGTATAATTTCTATTTATTAGCTTTCTTATTAGGAAAGGATTCCTAGTTATATAAGGTTTTTACTAGGTATCTCATTATATAAAGGGCCTTAGAGCTCCCACATTATCATCAATTTTTTATCAATCAATAAAATTTCTCTTTGAGAATTCTCTTTAATTATCCTTTTGCTTCCACTTTGTGTCACCTAGACGTTAACTCCTTCAAACTCTTACTAAAAATAGAAGTTTCCTCTTAGAGTTGGTTTTGGTCTAGGATGTGGAGAAGTCCTTGCACCTTTCATGTTCCGTAAATCAGTAAACAAATGGTATGATGATAGGATAAATTTTTTTGGATATTTCTCCCATGTTTTGATTGGTTTACTACACAAGAAATGATTGGAGGATTAACCTTGAGAATGATTCTGAAGAGGACACTATAGAGTTTGACAAAGTTGAGTACGGTGAAGGATGAATTGGGTGTTTCATTCAAAGCTTAACATCACAATAAAACATGCAATTTATGACCCTAAATGCATTTGCTATCAGTCACCTCCAATGTCTTCCCACTTTTCCTGCTCATCTCCACCATTAACATCAAAAGAAAAGCTCAAGCCCAAGCTCCCCTTGCGATCTATTTTTCTTCTTTTTTAATACGTACAACAACACACTTCAAAGTTGTAAAGAACATAGTCCCAGTGCACCACGAAGAGATTCAAACATGATGGAGTCAAGAGGTTTCGTAAAAATAACAAACAATTGTTTCTCAGTTGTTATATAGGAAAGAATTGCAACTTTAGTCTTCATTATCTCTTAAATGAAATGATATTTCAAATCAATACTTTTGGTTATTAAATGTTGAGTTAAGAGGTTTTGGAGATTTTGATGTTTCTCTTATTATCACATATAACAGTTAAAACGTCTTGAGCAACTCCATAGTCTTCCAACATGTAGTAATTATCCATCAATATTCTTCCACTTATTATACAGTCTCCTTGTTGGTTTAACACCTTGCATTCATCATTGGTGAACTTGACTAACACTTGCATTTATCATTGGTAAACTTGAATAACAACCCCCCATCATCACAAAGTTGACTAATACTCATCAAGTTAGCTTTTAAACCATCCATATATAGCATGTTTCGAAATGAGGCAACCCATCCACGCAAAGAGTTCCTCTACCAATCACCATTCCTTTCTTCCCATAACCGAATGTTACATGTTGATCCATAAAACTTTGATAATACATCAAATAGATTATTTCACCTATCATATGCCTTGAACACCCACTGTCAAAATACCATCCAATGTGAGAAGCGGTGTGTATGGATTTAAGAGCCACAAGTGCTTATAGTTAGTTCTTTCTAACCCAAATCTCCTTTGGTAGCTTCTCCTATTGAAAGTTCTTCCATAAACGATTGAATTTTTTGTTTTGAGCCTTATGGAATAACATTTGTAGTAACTTGTAACAATTTGACCTTCTGTGACCTTTTACACCAAAAAAGTAACATCTAGGCACCAACTTTCTGCTTCTTTTTTAAATTTCTCCTTGCGTACTTGAACTTGCTCCTTTAACAAATCTAATTTCACCATTTTTCTCATTATTCACTTGAGAACATTCACCTTTGTATCCAACACCTTAAAAATCACCTTTGTTTTTCCTAATCTCTAGCATTTCTTCTAGCTTCTTGGTACTACCATTAAATATTCTTATTCCTTTCTTAGTATTAATCAGCTTTAGCTTGGTTTCATCAAGTTTATCTTTTGGTGACAATAACTTCATCTCCAGATATTGAATAACATCTTTCAGTTTGACATTATCCTTTAACTTCTCATTTTGTTTACACATCTTCACTTGTTTATTATACATTAGTTCATAGGCCTTGCAAATATCTCCCTTTTTGAATTAAGAATCACTATCATTACTGTCGTTATTAGAGTTAGAGTTTAATACTAAAACTCTATAACTTCATTGTTAGTTTCTTCACTAGTTACTACTAAGCAAATAAGTGGACCTTTTTTATATAAAGCAACCAACACAACATGATTACTTAAAATTTCTTTTTCACTACTATACTCACTTTTAGATTTGTTTTCACTCCAAGTGCTGGTGTAAGACTTCTCTTTTCTCCTTTTTAAGAGTGTAAGCATACTTTGCTTGCATATGTCCGAAACCTTGACACTCATGACATCCTATCTTCTTTTCTTTCTTTTCACCTTTTTAAGCTTTTTCTTGTTGTTTGAAGTTATTGTTGGATGAACTCCCACCATTTTGTCTGAACTCAATTCTATCTTTCTTTACCTTTTTTAGCCACTTGCTGAAATTTCTTATTAGTTACACCAGATCTTCGTTTTCATTGAATCATCTCTTGAATCATGCATAGGTTTAGCAACTTTGGCTTATAGCGCCAATCCTTTATCCTTCTCACACTTTTCTCTCAACAAGTTCATCTCAAAGTTTGTGAGAATTCCAATTACCTTCTCCAATGATAACTCATTAATATCAGGAGCTTCTTCAATAGCTGCAATCTTTGGTATGAATCTAAAAGGCAATGATCTCAGGGTTTTCTTGACAAGTTTCAAATTTGAATGCTTCTTCCCAAGTTGATGTGCTTGATTTGCACTATCACATAACATCTTATGAAAGTTTTCAATAGTTTCACTTTCTTCCATCTTGAGCTCTTTAAATCTAGTAGTTATCATTTGAAGTTTTAAAGTTATCACTAATTTTGATCCCTTACGTATTGTTTGTAATGTATCCCATACTTTTTTTGCTGATTCACATGCTAATATCATACTGAAATGTCTTTCATCTATAGCATTGAAAATTGCATACATCGCTTGAGAGTTACCAAGTGCTCCCTCGTCTTCAACCCTTGTCCATTCAGATGGATCTTTAAGTACTACTTCATTCTTTTCATCAGTTTTCATAGGATGAGTCCGGCCATTCATCCAGAAGTTTATGTTTTTTTCCCTTATACTTGAATAAATACTTTCATTCTCCATTTCCAAGAAGGATAGCTAGAACCATCTAATAGTGGTGGCCTTATAATCAATTGCACTTTGGTGAAAGTTGATTAGTCTGGGTAAGGACCCCATAGACGTAAGTCGTGTGTGACAAATTGCGTTAATGCTACCCACTCGTACTCACACATTGTGAAAGTATTTCACACCCAATAGTATGACCACCTTATTTTATCCTTAACAGAATATTTTGAAAAAATGAATGAAGACATAGATAAAAATAAAAATAAATCTCAAGTGATTAAAACAAAAATAACATAAACAAAGAGACACTTGAGTCAAAGAACTCTCTCATATTTATGTAGCCTCCTTAAACCAAAATCGTAGGAAGTTGTCCAAAAAAAATTATATTGTGAACCTTTCGAATTGATCTCTAGAGAACCCTACACATCGCAGCTTCACAAATCATCAATCGGACATATAATGAGTCACCAAAGTATGCCAAAAACACAACTGCAAAAATGTTGATAAATGGACTGCTTATTTTTCTCCAATAAAATTTATGCTGCCTCACATAGCAATTGATCTTCGAAAATTCACACGCACAATAGCAGCAAAGAACCAATAGATCATGTAATCTGTCACTCAAGTACCCAAAAACGCAACTAACAAATAGATGTATTGTAATGCATGTTTATCTTCGACAAAGCCTACCTTCTTTAGGATTCTATCTCATATAGGATTCCTTTCTTCCACACTACCTAACTTCCAAAAATACTACATATTCCAAGACAGTGTAATCCTATACCAAATCAACTTCTTATCAAAAAAGATATACCAAATATATCAAAATAGCCCAAAATAAAATATCTTAACAGTACTTGAAATAATCATACCAAAGTAGGTCGGAGCTTCTTCTACAACATGAGGGAAGTCAAAATTGATACCCTTGATATGAGGATATTTGGAAGTTATTGCATGGACTGTATGTCCTAAGCCACCACCTACATCAACCAGCTGCTTCAAGTGCTCAAATCTTTTGTATGATTCGAGGATACTTTGGACCACTAAAATAGTGTAATTGAACATTGCACTGTCAAAAATTTGGTTGAACCGAGCATCCATGGCAGTGTATTCAAAGATATGCCTTCCATGAGTCCTATTAAATGGAATTCCTCCTCCAACAACTGCATTTTTCAATTCAAACCTAAAAAGAAAATTTAAATTCTATCTTATAATTTTCAATAGGAAATACAATATAGTAAAATATTTATAAATTAATATCATTAAGGTCAAAATGATTAAGGATATATTAATTAATTATTAACTTATAAAGTGTATTCATAATATAATGATAAATATTTGATTTAAATAAATCATTAAATATATTTTATCTTTCTAATAAGTTGAATATATATATGTATATATATATAATAATTCAAGTTAGAATTCCATTTACTATATATAATCAAGTAAATGCTTATCATATTTTATGAATATA
>JAOQMP010000009.1:26112033-26122374 GCA_027563575.1 Erythroxylum pedicellare | reverse complement strand
TTCAATATTAGTGTCATTTTAAATATCTCAATGAGATCTTTATAATGATATATTTTGTATAAAATAATATATATTTTAAAATTAATTACTTAGTAAATTATGTGAATAAATAAAATTGTGAGAATGGCATAAAAGGAATATGTTAAAAAGATAATGGACAAAGATATCTTTTTACAATTTTTAGTACACGAATAGTAACACACTAAATTTAGTGCATTACTATTTATTATACTATTTTTGTATTGAAATTTAGTGTCTTTCTTAGAGTAATTTATTTGTACCAAAACACTAAATTTGATGTTTTGGTGTGTTTGTTAGAGATGGGCTCATTTGGAGTTACAACACCTTCCTTAAATAGTGGACGATTAACCAAGGTAGGAAGGGACAACACCTTCTCTCTCAAGTTGAGTTTCAAAGTGGTTAGGTTTAGGAGTGGGATGAATAGGGGCAAAGGAGGAAAGTGTGCCTCCAAAACAAAGTACTGACCTAAAGTAGATGTCAAAACTTCCATGGTCAAAGAGAAGGAAATTTTTCAGGCTGGCAGAGATTAGGTTCGAATTACTATTTCAAAAAGGTTATAGAAAATGGGATGAAATCTTCTATGCCAACTCTGTGCAATAGGAATGTGTGGATCTACTAGCACAAAATTGGCACAAAGGATTTGAGAGAGAGGATCTCATTTGAAAGAAAACATAGGTAGGAAATAAAGTCAGTGAAATACAAAATGCCCTTGTATAATACAAAGCCCTGTAGCGATGAGAGAAACATGGAGATACAGATAGGATGAGGAGTTGGAGACCAGATAATAGAAAAGAGAAATAGAACAGGTTAGACAATAGAGGGACAAAAAAGGAGCAAAAAAGGAACCAAACACCCGCTCACAATTTGATTAGATCTTCAGTGATGCCAATGGGTTTCATGGTAGTGCATATGATACAAAACACCTGAAGGTGCTTGAATGGATCCTCAACTGCAATGCCGTAAAAAGTTGGCAGCCAATAAATTAAAGTGGATTTTAATTAAGACATAGGATTTACACCTAAATTAGAAAAAAATTGTGTAGTGAAGTTGTTGGTTCAAATTTGATTCGCAAGTTCTCGTCAGACTTGATTGCTAGTAGTGATTTCTATTGTTTCACTAATTGTAGTGTTGTGCAACTTCTGAATTTCTGATCCTTTCTTTAGCTTTTTTGCAGTCTTTTCGATCTTCGGACTATAATAAAAATTAACTTGCTTAAAATATCTTGAACGGACAAATAAACTAAGAATTTCTTAACAACAATTCCAAAATTTTGTGATATTACCATTTGTATCCAAATTAAATCCTAAATTCATACAATAAAACTAATATAGTATAAGAAAGTGGGAATCAATACAAAAATTTTAGTTCATTAATTATTATGAAAGAAATATTTAATAAAATGGAGGTTGTGATGATAAAAAAATTTGTGATAAAGAAAATAAATTAAATTATGTGAATACTAAAAAAGAAATTATTAATAAAATAATTATTAGTTTACTTTCACTTCCACCGATGGAGCTATAATTGATTATCAATACAAAAAAATAATTATTTCATCAATCATACATTTAATGTAAAATTAAATATTTTCCTTTAAGATTAATTAATCAAAAGCACGTAATTCAATTCATCCTTATTTTTTAACAATCTTAGATACAACCCAAAATTTAATTAAACAACACCAAAGTAAGATGACATAATATACACAGTTGCATTTAATCTAGTTAAATATTTTTCCTAAAGTTCAATAATTTCTAACATTGCAAATTAAAAACTCATAGTTATAAAGAATAAAGGAATTAAACTCTTATGTATTCAATATTTAATCTAGCATATGGTTATTTCAATCAATAAATTAATTACATATATTAGAAACTAATCATAAAATAATCATAAAATAAAAGCACCGAAAAATAAATAAATGAAACATTTAGCAACGAGACTTAATTATCTCTCAATTTACAAAGTGTCAAAGGTTTCAACTAGCTACAACCAAGATAAAGAAGATTAGTTAACAATGGTCATAACTACTATTAACATCTAGTGAAGAAAAACTACTCTAATGTTTACCAAAGAGAGGAAAATAAATTTTATGAACAATTGAAAAAGTAGATATGGAAAACTTGGAGTACCTTTGCTCCTCTATTTATAGCCATTTTAATAATATGTTTTAATGATATTGAGATATTTTTGTTCTAATTTTTTGACTCCTATAAATCATAGCTTTTCTAGTTGCCACTGAGGTTTGGTCAAGATAGGCTTTAAACAAGTTTTGACACAATTTTCTTGCAAAATTGAAGTATGAAAATTGTAATTTTCACTAAACATGCATGCCTGCGTATAAGTTCGCATCAATCTGTTTCACCAGATTTTCATCTTAACTCAAATAATTTGATCCAAAGTTGCTATTTAAAGTGACTTTCTAGCCTAATTTTTCTTGATTCTCCTTTGATTATAGTTGATATTACTCTTTCATTCCAAACTTTCAAATTCAAATTAAGGGTCAATTAAATTCCTCTTGTTAATTGCCTTTTTAGCTTCTTTTTTCAATCAAATATCACTTTCAACTCCTTTCCTATAGAAATAAACCAAAGAATACATTAAGAGGGAATTATGGAGGGCTTAAATGCTAAGACAAAATTGTGACACATCAGGCTAAATGGAAAAATATTAGAATATGACCTAATATTAGGTTAATTAATTTTGTTTAAATCCAATTAAAAATTACATAGCTGAATAATTATTACTGTTTGTTGAGATGCGGAATGTAAAGGAGAAAAAATAGAAACAAAAAACACACAATATTTATGTGGTTTGGCCAATGTGACCTACATCTACGGCAAAGGAAAAGCAATCTTATTCTGTCAGAGAGAACTATTATAAGTGATAAAACCCTAAAACTAAATACATCATATATATATACCTAACCGGTTTAGGCCACTCTAAAAAATACAGAAGTTGGGCTAGGTCCATACCACCCACTAAACTCTTATTTTTTTCTCCTTTCGTGTCGGGTCATAATTTATTTACAATTCACCAAAATTCAAGGAACTGAACAATTCTCCACCTTGACTTGAATTCTCCCAAATCACCAAACAATAAGAAAAAACTCATCCCTACCATTCATGCCTCTTAGGGCCTCAAGCTATGTGAACATTCACCAAGTCTAAGTTATGCTTGAACTTCTCAGTTACTAACAGCTTAGTCAACATATTTTTTGGATTCTCTTCCGTGGCAATTTTCTCAATGAACAACTTCTTTTCCTTTATAACATATCGTATGAAGTTCAGCCTGACATCAATATGTTTTTATCTCTCATAATAATTAGGATTCTTGGCCAAATCCAATGCAATTTGATTATCACAATAAATGATAGGTCTTTCATCATTCAATCCCATACCATCAATAAGACCATGGAACCATATACCTTCTTTAATCCCCTCTGTTAATGACATGTATTCCGCTTCAATAGTAGAGAAGGCAATAGTACGTGTTACCTTCCAACTAACAACACATCTATATAGAGTAAAGATATAGCATGTCAGGGATCTTCTTTTCACAAGATCTCCAACAAAGTTAGAGTCAGTTTAGACAACCAAACCACCAATATCCTCTTATTAGCTCTATAGAACAAACACATATTGCCCGTTCCTCTCAAATATCGCATAACCCATTTAACTGCTTTCTAGTGAGATTTTCCCAGAGTACTCATAAACTTGCTTACCACACTGACTACATGAGCCAAATTAGGCCTAGTACATACAATAATATACATTAGACTTCCCACAACACTAAAGTAAGGAGCTAGACTCATGCAATCCTTCTCATCTTCTATAGTAGGTATTATACTAGTATCAAGTTTAAAATGTGCTACTAACAGAGTACTTACTAGCTTGATTTATCCAATGAAAAGACTACAACAACCTTTCAATATATTTATGTTGAGATGCATATAGTAGACCTGCCCTCCTATCTCTTCAAATCTCCATGCCCAAAATCTTCTTTGATGCACCCAAATCCTTCATCTCAAATTCACTGCTCAATAACTTCCTTAAAACGTCAATTTTAGCTTTATTCTTAGCTACAATCAACATATCATCCATATATAGCAACAAATATATATATATGAATGATCTGAAAGTCTCTTAGAGTATATGCAATTATCAAACTAATTGCGTATATAACCATAAGAAATCATGAATGCATCGAACCTCTTGTACCATTACCTTGATGACTGCTTCAGATCGTACAAGGATTTTTTCAGCAAACATACGTGCTCCAGTTTCTCATTGTCAAGGAACCCCTCTAGTTGTGACATATAGATCTGTTCTTTTAGGTTTCCATACAAGAACGCAGTTTTGACATCAAGTTGTTTTTAAATCCAGGTCTAATGCATTTATTATGGATAGAATAACTCGAATGGTTTTATGATTCACAATTGGTGAGAACACTTCATGGTAGTCAATCCCTTCCTTTTGTGAAAAACCCTTGGGCATAAGCTTTGCTTTGAACTTGGATGGTTCAACTCCAAGAACGCCTTCTTTCCTTTTAAACACTCATTTGCATCCTACTGGTTTTGCACCTTTTGGTATAGGTACTAGATACCATGTTTTGTTCTTTTCAAGAGACTACATCTCTTCATTCATCATAATCAACCATTCTGATGCTTCTCTACTCTCAATTGCCTCCTTATATGATCTAGGTTCATTAGAATTAATATTCTCCTCTACTATCAAGGCATATGCAATGGAGTTAGTATCAATAATACTAGCATAATCAGCATACCCTATAGGTTTTCTGATTTCCCTCCTCGTTCTCCTTGCTGCTACACTTTGTGAATCTTGCTCTTCTTCCTTGGGCCGTTGAACATGATCTTTTGTATTCCTGTTTGGAGTTTCAATTTCAAACTCCACCTTCTAACTAGCACCTTGATCTTTATTACTTGTATGATTATGATACTCCTCTTTCGGACCTAACATAGTAGATTCATTAAAGCTCACATATCTGCTAATAATAAATCTCGGAGTTCTATCTTTTTCTGCACACCACAGTCTATACCCTTTAACTTCGGTCACATACCCTAGAAATATGCATTTCAGTGCTCTCGTCTCCAATTTCCTATCATTCATATGAGCATAAGTAGGACAACCAAAACGTAGGCCAGAATAATCATAGGAAAACCGATCCATACCTCTTGAGGAGTCTTAAAATCTATTGCAGTTGATGGAGATTTATTCACCAGATAACAAGCAGTGTTTACTACTTCAGCTCAAAATTTCTTTGACAAGCTAGCATTTAATCGTATGAATTGAGCATGTTTTAGGAGTGTTTGGTTTCTGTGTTCTATAACTCCGTTCTATTATGGTGTATGTCTTATAGTGTGGTGCCTCACTATACCTTATATCTTGCAGAATTTGTGAAATTGTATTTTTTAAAATTCCAACCCATTATTTCTTCTTAGAGTCTTGACTTGTTTTCCAGTCCATTTTTCAACCATAGTCTTCCACTCCTTGAACCTCCCAAACCCTTCATCCTTGGATTTCAAAAAATACACCCAAACCTTCCTAAAGTAGTCATCATTGACTGTAAAAAAGTACGTACATCTGCCATAAGATTTAATTGGAGAAAGACCGCATAAATCTTCATGAATATACTGAACGATTCCTTTCGAGGTATGTTTGCCAAAGCTGAACTTGACTTTGCATTGTTTTCCCATGAAACAAGCCTCACAGAACTTCAACTTTCCAGTCTCTTCTCCATCTATCAATCCTAGTTTGCTCAATATTGCCAGCTCTTTTTCACTCGTGTGACCCAGTCTATAGTGCCATAACTCTATACTTTCATTATGCTTCTTTAAAGGCTGAGATATTGTCAGTGTTCTTTTCATTGAACTACCCATCAGAATATAAATTCCATGTTGTAGTTTGCCTTTCATCACTACTAAAGCACCCTTTAGAATCTTCAATTGGTCATTGCCACTAGAGAAACCATACCCTTGTTTGTCTAGGGTACCCAAAGAAATCAAATTCATACGCAAATCAAGAACATACCATGCATCAAGTTTTCTAATAATTCTGTCATGCATCTTAATCTACACCGAACCACTACCTTTTACACTAAGCTCCTTATTAGCACCCAACTTTACTATGGCATTCCACTCTTTGAATGAATGAAACAATTTGCACAAGAAAGTCATGTGATAAGATGCACCGGTGTCTATGACCCAAGTTTTTGTAGAACTAGAAGTACTGACAATCAAAACATCATTACCCTCTCCTTCATCGGAGCAGTCTTATACTACTGTAGCACTACCGCTACTACATGATTTCTTCTTCTCGTTTCTTTTCTTTCGCTTTTGATAGTCCTTCCTGATATGCCTCTTCTCTTTATAGAGAAAACACTTAGTTGCTTTAGCCTTTGATTTGGAATATGACCTACCTATCCCACCGTCATCTCTTTCAATGTTCCTACTCCTGCTAACAACAAAACTTGCTTATACACCATCTTCACCAAAACTAGAGGCCTTTCTCTTTAATTCTTTAGACTGCATAGCATCCTTCACATTGCTAACAGAAATACTATCTCACCCATACAACATAGTATCAACAAAAATCTCATAGGAATTTAGTAAAGAAAACAAAAGAATAATAGCTTAATCCTCATCATCAATATTAGCCCCAACGCCTTCTAAATCTAAAACAATTCAGTTAAAGTTATTAAGATGATTTTTTACCTGCGTACTTCCTATCATCCGCAAGGTAACAAACGTTGCTTCTGATATAAACAATTTGTGAGAGAATTCTTTTGAAACATGCTTTCCAATTTCTCCCACAATCCCACAACAGTTGTTTCATGCACCACCTCGTGTAACACTTCATCGCTTAGACTCAACAGTATCGCTATGCGCCTTCTCCAGAATTTCATTCTTCTCCACCGTCAACAGTTTCTCGGGCAGCTTATCTTCTCCATCTAGCATCGTCGCACATCCCTACTGAACCAGAAGAACCCTTATGTTAATCTTCCACATGGAGAAATCGTTCGACCCATTGAATTATCAACATCGAACTTATAAGTCATCATCTTCCTAAATTGCAAACAGAACAACCTCCCAAATGTTGCAACAAAAATTCAAACTTTGAAAACAAAATCCATAAAATATGAATCTTTCAAAACCTTGCTCTGATACCACTTATTGAGAAAAAACGCAATGCAATGGAAAAAAGTAAGCAAAAAACACACAAGATTTACCTGATTCAGCCAATGTGACCTACGTCCATGGGTAAGAAAAGAGCAATCTTATTCCGTCAGAGAGAACTGTTACAAGTGATAAAACCCTAGAATTGAATTCATCACATATATACCTAATCAGTTCGGGTCACTATAAAAAATACAAAAATTGGGCCAGGTTCATACCGCCCACTGAACTCTTATTTTTTCTCCTTTCAGGGTGGGTCATGACCCATTTACGGTTCACCAAAATTCAAGGCACTCAATGCTGTCCATTCGATTATTTCATAGACATATCATATTAAATTATAAAGGAAATAAATTGATACTTTCCCTACCTATTAGAATTTAAAGAAAACGAATATTAACTAATCTTCTAAAATTATCTTAAAGCAAGAAGAGATTAAAGGAAAAGAAATTAATTTATTAAGAAAGAAACAAGATTATGAGATATTTATGTGTCATATAATGAGAATAATATGAAGATAATGATTATTTTAGGTCATTAAATTTATTTTCCCATAAAAGTTTTACAGTAAAACCTCGTCAGTACATCCACGTTGGAAACAAGGTGCTTCGAGTTCTAAAAACAAGGCGGTAAATTGATGATGTATGAAGCGCCAGGATGGGCATGAAAACAACAAAGTGCTGGCCGGTGTACTGTAATTTTGTCTTTGGCGTGCTTATTACAAAAAAGATGTACGTGCTGTCCGGGGTTTCTAATTATAGGTTTGTAGGGTTTTGTCATTTTGGAAGATTGGAATCGTGCTATCATGACTCACTTGAAGTGAACAAAATCAGGATTCCGCCTACCTGAGAACATGTTAATGTGCTTTTTGTAACGTTGGAGGCTTATTTATAGGCGAATAAATATTGAGACCATTCATAAATTTTAACTTTTAATACAAATTTGAGTATTAAATATAACTTTCACTTTTGTAATCATATAATTATATAGTTAGCACTTAGCATGCATCATTATTAAATCTGTGGGAAGTTTACAGAAGTTACTCGTATATAAAAGTTTAACTTGTATTGGAAAATAGAACATATTAAATGGCTTAGAATAATTGTAAAATCTGAGAATTTTTATTAATTACTTAATTTAGAAAAATAAATTATATATAAATATTTAAAATTTTTAATTATATAAAATAGTTTGTGTTTAATTTCGCACACAGATGTAAATAGATAGAACTTAGGTATTAGAATCAGTATAAACTTGTTATAGAAATTCTACTTAGTTTTATGTATACAAAGCACTCTTTATGTGAGGCTGTATTGAAAAAATTGTATGTATTAAAGAGAGAATGACCAAACAAAATTCAAATACATTTTTTTCTTACGCAAAATCTTGACATTTACACGCTAATTAATGTTTTTGTTTTACATGTGATTAATAATTATTTGATAGCATATATTTTTTAATATTTTGTTAAATTTGTTGGTATCTAATGACACCCAAAAGAAGGGTGCTACTAGTAAATTTCAAACATTTTTTGCAATTTATAAATAAAATTTGATTGAATTCAAATAAAATGCCAAATTAATCAGTCTCTATTAGACAACTAAGAATAATGTAAAAAGCGCAGGGAAGGGGAATTACAAGCCGATTTTGTAAGTGGTTTGACAATGAGTCGTTGCCTATGTCCACTTCTCAAGTCTCTTTTCGAGTTCCACTAAATTTTTCTTTCAATTAGGTGAGGAGGATTCTTCTTACAATAATTGTTGTTCGGATAAAGAGAAACCTTGGAACAATCTTTGTTGAAACCAGTCCAAATTGACGCAAACCAGTCCAATATATCTTATTCGAGCACTTTAATGTTCAAATGAATTGTTGTAAATACCTAAAAACTCTTGCAAATGTCTTATTGTAACCCTTTAATGTCATAAAGATGTTCAACAACTGAATACTTGAGTATCTATACATATAATAACTTTATATTATGGTTGGACACAAAAACTACCAGTTGTACCAGTATAATATACAAACTTATGGTACATGATTTTTTACTTCTTCTAATGTACTATTCGACCATACATAAATATTAGTTGATCCGTGTTTCCAAAAATAATATATTGGTTGACCAAACCAATCCATTGGTTGACCAGTATGTTTGAAAATATATTTTCAAAGAATTTTCTAATTCTTTCAAAGATCAAACCGTATTGTTTTAGCTAAAAAATTGATTTAAAATTATCTAAAATGTTTCTTAAAATTATTTTGAACGTCAAAAGGGTTTTCTTTCAAATCAAAACCTTAATTCCCTTGATAATTAAAAAAATGTATGTATTAAGTTCAAAATATGGCACGTGTATACGTTAAGAGCCCTTAAAAAAATTAAACTAATCAAGTAGAAGATATAAGAAAATTACAAATGAATTTATAAAATTCTTGTATCTTGATTTTTTTAAAAAAAAGGTGATAAATTAAGCCATTAAAGGCATGGCTTAACTTATCATCCTCCTATTCCCACTAATACCAGTCGAGAATTAGTAGACTTTTTTAGCAATGCCAAAGTCATGGATCTATGTTATAAAGGGAGAACTTTCATTTGGTTTAATAAGCAACAAGGCCACTTACTTGTTCGAAAAAGCTTGACAGAGCTGTTGTAAACCAAAGTTGGCTAGCTCAATACCCTCAATCTTATGCGAAATTTGGGGAAAACTCATTCTCTGATCATTCCTATAGTCACCATATTCATACAGTTCAACTTCTTGGGGCTCCTTTTAGATTCTTTAATGGTAAAACTAAGTGGGAAGGGTTTATGGACTTGGTGGGTTCTTGTTGGAGCCACAGAGTGGAGGGCTATAAATCTTTCCAATTAATGCAAAAGTTGAGAAGGGTTAAAAACTCTTTTGAACATTTCTTAAAAGCAAACTAGAGATAGACTAAGGTCACCCATCAGATGCTGACTGAGGCTCAAAAGGCTTGCTATCTATCTCTTCATAACACTCTTCTGAAGCAGACTAAATATGCTAGACTAAAGGATTATCAGGAAGCTTAAGCATTACATGCTTTTATTTTAAAACATAAAAACTCGAGTTAATTGGCTCAAGGATGGGGACACCAATACCAAATTCTTCAATGCA
>JAOQMP010000009.1:26094931-26107273 GCA_027563575.1 Erythroxylum pedicellare | reverse complement strand
TTACAGAAACAAAATACTTGTAGTCATAATATCATTACATTTCAAGATCACTTTCATATACATTGTACAACACTTATAATTACACTTTTGATACAACATAATGAAATGCATATGCAGGCACAAACTGATCCCGACTTAGAACTCTTACTCGAATATAGTGACTAACTCCAATTTGTCTATCTGGAGATCTTTATTAAACCTAGAAAGCAACGTTGCAATTTTGATGAGTTTTGCAAACTCAATATAGTAACCATCCTCGATGGTTCACTCATGAAACAAAATACAATCATCATAAAATCACACAGTTCATTCAGTTACATAATTCATACAGTCACATAGTTCATAACAATCTTTGATTTCATTGCAACTTTGCAAATCATTCAATGAATTCCAATCATATATGAGTGCTATAGTGTTGTGACCGGGTGTCTTTCAGTCTCCCGTATCTGTTGCAAACACTGGGCTCAGTATTCAGTAGGAACCATAGGCTCTACCACAGAGCTTTAAGCTCTTTCAGTAACAGTCTCAGTCATGTCATAAAATAAGCTCAATTATAGCATACATATGTATCCATACAATTCAAATTCACTTGATTAGCACCAAATGCTATCACAATAAATTATTTCTCAGTCAAACTATTCAAACATGTACAACAATCACACAGCTTTGCAAATCATTTAATAAATTCAAGTCATATGCGGATGTTATATATATAAGACTCACATTCGTTTTTATGTTGTTGTGACTGTGTGCTTTTATAGTATCCTAAATCATCGAGTTCAATCAGTCAGTCTGTCCCTTATCTGTTGCGGATACAGGACTCAATAATCATAGTGAGCCATAGGCTAAAGCCATATATGCAGGAGCTTAAAGCTCTTATCAGTAACAGTCTTAGTCTCAGTATCAGTAACAACATCAATCACAACTCCTTTATATTACATGCATTGGAATGAAGTGCATGCCACAATTCAGTAATCAAGTTCAATCACTTTCATTTGCATATATTATACTAGTATATCAGTCACAGAAATAATTACAGTAGCAGTAGTCATCGGACTAGGTCTGGCATTCAACATTCATTGAGAATCAAAATATTCAATTAGGCAGTCTCATTCATATACAAGTATCACTTCCAATATTGTTTGCATTCATCAAACGCCTCGGACATATATTGTCCAGAATTTAGTACACAATCAGTCAATGCAGTTCAGTAATATATCAATACAATTAAGTAATATACAAAACAGAACAAATAAAGTGAGACCATCTTAGGTTACTCACAGTACGCTCTAAATAGCTACTGCCTTGATGTCCTGGCAATGTCTGGACGTTGTAGCTCAATGTGCTCCTCTGTAACATTTAACACATACACATATCACTATTTTGCACAATTATGTATTAATTAATGCACATTCATTTATACAAAATATTTACAAGGCATGTTCATGACAATTTCGTGTTTCTTATCATAATTCTTGTCACAAGACTTATTCATATATCAATACTCAATTGATCAATCCAGATTTGTCTAACAACATACTTTCAGGACCACTTTCCATGATTATTCTCATTAGGAAAGTGAAGTAATTTGATAGCACTTCCTTCTAGAAATTGTTTCTCTGTGTCTTAAGTTTCTAATGATACCAAAATCATTCAATTTGGTTCATTACTCTATGAGTTATGCTCATAATACCACAGATTGTGTACATTTGAAATTTTATCTAGGGCATGATCATGCATTCAAGTTGTACACCTCATATCTCTCAATTAAAATATCAAAAAATTACAAACTTTATACCAATTTAAAGCTAAGAGACTAAGATAAAAATTTGGTGAAGACACATTAGTCTAATTCGGCCTACATCAATACAGTTTATTCAACAATAACAAGACATAATTTCTGTCCCTGGTCGTGCTACAACCTAAGCCAAGACTGAATTTCATGTCAATTTTGAAAGTCTTAGAGACAGAATTAAAACTCGATTTCTTTAAGAAAGATGTAGAAATATGTATATAGTTTAATCTAAATTAAGAATCAATCCATTTAGAAATATAGAGATCAAGATATAATCAAAATACCAAAGCATGATCAATGAAAATTCTCCAGTTCATAACAGTCCAGCACATTTCCTCACTTTCATCTAAAACTCATCAATCAATCTTTATTATAACATGCCATAAACACTAATCTTTTGCTTACTTGTTCAGTTCTAATCCCAGCTCAGAAAATCAGTACTCCAAACATGCAGAGTCATCACACATTCAAGGTTAAACTAGGAAGGATTTTGGCTAGGGTAAAAGACCACAATAAGAACTACAATATTCTAGTTTTATAACTATCTTGTGAAGGATAAAAGCATGGATTTGGTGTGGCAATTGATCACAAGTGAAGCAAAACTCCAGAGATATGGAAGAGAGTGTATTTCAGTGGAGAGAGTAAGGAAAGAAGGAAATCAACTTAGTAGAAACATTTCTACATTAGCTTGACACATTTGGTGCTACGTGTCACCTTTTCCTAATAACATTTGTCCTTAAGCATGCATCCCATTTGTCCACACCATAAGCTGCCAAATGTCACCTAGTTACTGGTCCATTTGTCACTCATTCATTGCTTCCATTTGTCAATTAATTACCTATTCCAAAAGTCACTTAATTATAGTCTAAATCATCCAAATTTTTCATGTATCAATTTATCCTACCACATAGCATTTGTCCTAGTCCAAATGTACATTTTAATCCATCAATTTCCCAATCCATATCATTAATTCCAATTTACTAATTGAAATTCAAACATACCAAAATTTAAGACATACTAAAACATAATTCACATCGTGATCGCTTAACATTTTTTCAGATCCCGGAATAAGCCAATGAATGCATGTACAGTCATTTTAATGTGCAAAACTCAATATTCATGTGTATGTGTATTTCATATTTTGCGTAAGTATGAATTGCACTTTCTAATTTCTCATATTCACTATTCTATCCTTAATATAGGTAACGAGATGTTACATTATATATCTTAGTTATATCTTAAAAAATAAGTTTTCCTATTTTATAGAGCTCAATCTAACAAACTCACTCTAATGGTAAGAAATAGTTCCAACAAATCAGGAAAGGATAAGCTCTTCTTGTTGTTTTTGTATGGACAAAGGATCCTTTTATTCAATTAAGTCGATAGTGTCTTTGAAGACACAGTCAAAGGATTATTCAAACAACCAGATACTTGAAGATTCTATCAAAGATATTGAGAAAGACGTTTTAATATAATCAAATTCGATTTAGAAGCAATGGCTAGTTGAAAGGAATTTCTATGTAAGGGAGAACTTCTGCATTCAAATACACACATTATATTTCATAAATACATAAGTAGCATCAGAATTTGATCTAGAAAGTTTACAGCTATACCCTCTGAGCTTTAGAAAGTGAAAACACTTTATTTAGAGAGAGATCAATATTCTTTGAAGCTTATATTGAGCAAATCTAATTTTCATTTGTTGAGAGCTTGTAGAGGCTTGTTAAATACTAATAGTGTGGAAGATTGAAGAACCTTGAAAAATATGTACTTGTGAGCTTGAAGAGGCTCATCAAATTACTACTTGAAAATTTATTAGTGAAACTTTCGAGTTGGATACTTAGAGACTGGACGTAGGCTTCGTTATAAGCTGAACCAGTATATATTGACTATGTCATTCTTTCTCTTTACTTAACTTTTATATTTCCGCCTTTTAGTTACTATTGTTTTTAGTTTGCAAGAGGCCCCTTTCATTTAAACTTTTAGTAGGCTCCTCCTGTTTTACTTTTTAACAGGCTCCTTTTGTTTTAATTTTTAACAGGCTCCTATAGTTTATAAAATTGATAGTAAATTGCAAAAATTTTCAGGTCATACGTGATTCACCCCCTTTTGTATGTGTTTGCTTTACATTTTATATCATAGCGAGGTTTCACATTTATTATCTTTTACAGCATATGATAAATCATAACAACAAATTGAGAAGTCTCGAAGGACAATCTATCACAAAGCCTCCTTATTTTAATGGAAACATCTATTCATATTGGAAGGAAATAATGACAGTTTATCTCCAATCATTGGATAATGAAGTTTGCTAGAATTATAGATTGATGCTGATTGAAGAAACGCTCAGCTGAATGCTAAAGCTAGACATCATCTAATTTGTGTACTCTCTCTAAAAGAATATAAAAAGATATCCTACTATTCTACAATAAAGGAAATGTGGGAAAAATTTCAAGTTACCTTTGAAGAAACAAATGAGATAAAGAAACATAGGATAAGTCTTTTGGTGCATCAATACGAAACTATTAGTATAAAACAGGGAGAAACAATAGACGAATTCTTTGGAAGATTCAATAACATCATCATAATCTTAAAGAACTTGGGAAAGATATATCCCAATGATGAACTTGTAACAACGATCCTAAGGTCACTGCCAAAGGAATGGAGATCCAAAGTGACAACTCTAAAAACTACAAAGAATTTAGACACTATCTCACTTGATTGGCTAAGAGGAAATTTGATAATCCATTAAACAAATTTTAAATAAGATGAAGGATCCTCCTATATAAGAGAAATGACTCTGAAAGCTACTGATGAATCAACTTCATCCAACGGTGATGAAAGTGACACTGAATTGCAGATAAATGGAGATGATGAATTCAATTATATGGTAAAAAAATATGCACTCTTTTACAAAAAGAAGATGATAAAGAAAAGAGAAGGAAATAAGAAAACTGGAAACAATAGGTTCCTATCAAAAGGCAATGGCAACAGTAGCAATACGCAAAATCCTCAAATTATATGTTATCACCGCAGGTGTCTAGCCTAGACACACCAAACCAGAATGTCCCCTTCTTCTTCAAAAGGAAAAAACTGAAAATAAAAGAACGAGAAAGCAAGTTATGACTGCAACTTGGTCTAATGAAAATTTTGAAAATTTTGATGAAGAAGAGTTTGAAGAAATAAGCAATGTCTGTCTTATGGTTGATTCAGGAGAAGATGAGATATATTGTTTTGACTCTGGTATTAAATTTGATGATACAAGATGCATAGTATGAACTGTATGCTTAGTATAAAAATTTAACTGTGTAGTATTTCAAAGAAGTTGAGAAGTCTAAAAATAATGGTACATTTTTCAAGAATAAAATCAAATCATTAAAATTAGTGAATCAATGAATAAGTGACTCAGTTAGAAAATGCATTACTTGAGAATGATTCTGAAAAAGTAAAACAATTAGACGAAAAGGCTTCTATATTAGAACTTGAAAAGGAAAATTATGTTAGGAAAATCATATCTTTAGAAAAGGATCTTGCTAATTTTGTTGATAGAAAGAATAATCTTGATGCATTACTTGGTAATGGTAAAGGTGTCTTTGATAAGGCAGGAATAAGATATGATGAAACTAACAATAGTAAGCTGTACAAGAAGTTCTTTTCAAAACTAGCAGTAGCCTTAATCAAAAGAGCAGGAACTTGTTACATGCCAAAAGTGATAGTAACTCTAATTCATCTATTTTATGCTTCTACTGTGGAAAATATGAACATAGAAGTCATTCTTGTAACATATGTAGAATGAAGAAATTATCTGAGATATATGTTTGGAGACCAAAAGGTTATATTACTAACTTGAAAGGACCCAGAAAAGTCTTGGTACTTAAATTAAGATAATACATTCTGTGGATATGCTTCAAAACAGTGATAAGAGAAAACCAATGGATAGTTAACAATGGATGTTCAAGACACATGATAGGTGCAATATCACACTTTAACTATATTGAGAGCAAAGATGGAGGTAACGTTGTCTTTGCAAACAAAAACAAAGTAAAGGTCACTGGAATTAGTAAAATAGGTGCCTCTGACTCTACTTCTATTGACAATGTTCTCTATGTTGATGGTTTGAATCATAACCTACTGCGTATAAGTTAGTTATGTGATAAGGGATATAGAGACACATTCTATGCATCTCATTACGAGATAATTAATAATAATAACAATAACATTGTGTTTATTGGTCTTAAAAATTAGAACATATATTGTGCTCAATTGGAAGACATGTCTTTTCAAAAAGTTAAGTGCTTTGTTTCTCTAAAAAAAGACCCATTAATCTAGTATAGAAGACTTGGATATGCTAGCATGAGAATATCAAAATTTTCCAAGAGTGAATTTTTAAGAGGCCTACGAAGTTTGAACCTTGAGAATAATCAGGTTTGTGAAGCATGCTTAAAAGGAAAACAAGTCAGAAGTAGCTTTCCACCCAATAATGTTGTATCTACCAACCAACCTCTTGAGCTTATACATATGGACTTATTTGGTCCTACTAAAACTCAAAGTTTTGGTGGTAAACACTATGTTTTTTTTAAATAGATGATTATTCCAGATTTACACGAGTTTATTTTCTAGCAAATAAGGAAGATGCTTTTCAAGTTTTTGAGAAGTTCAAAAAAATTAGATTGAAAAGGGTACTGTATTACTTTAATTCTAAGTGATTATGGAGGAGAATTTGACAAAAAAAAATTTGACGATTTTTGTGATGATAATGATATTACTCATAATTTCTCATATCCAAGGACTCCTCAACAGAATGAAGTTATTGAGAGAAAGAATAGGACCTTTGTTGATACAGTGAGGACCATGCTATATGAAAGTGGTCTACCTCATGGCTACTGGGCATAAGCTATCTCTACAGCTTGTTACATTTTGAACAAATGTCTTATAAGTCCTATTCTCATAAAGACCTTATATGAGTTATGGGAATGAAGAAAGCTAAATGTTGCTTATTTTCGAGCTTTTGGCTATAAGTGTTTTGTGTTGAATAATGGCATGAACAACCTTGGCAAATTTTTTGCAAGGTCTGATGAAGCCATATTTTTGGGATACAACACTTTAGCAAAGGATTTATAATCTACAACAAAAGAACTAAGAGGATAGAAGAATCAATACATGTAGTATTTGATGAATCACTACCCTCAACAATAACTACTGATTCAAATGACAAAGAGAATCCTTTCGTCCCCAAAGATATGCTACAAACTCAAACCATACTAATAGTACCTTTGGACTCACAAAATCAAGAAGTTCCTTCTGAAACAAGGTAGAGAAGGACCATTCTCCAAGTATAACCCAATAAGCTCCTATAATTCAAAAGACACCAAATACTCATAGTAGAAGAACACTAAGGGAATGGAGAGATCTTGATACACTTAAGTATATTATGGGAGGCCCTTTAGAATGCCTAAGAACAAAAGCATTTTTAAAAAATAATTATGTTGCTTTGTTTCTTAATTAGAACTGAAAATAGTTGAAGAAGTACTTGCTAATGAAAATTGGATTTCAGCTATGAAAGATGAACTAAACCAGTTTGAAAGGAACCAAGTTTGGAATTTAGTACCTCATCCACAAAACATGTTAGTTATTAGAACTCGTTGGGTATTTCGAAATAAACTTGATAAAAATGATAATGTGGTAAGAAATAAAACTAGATTTGTAACTCAAAGCTATAACCAATAGGAAGGTATTGATTTTGAAGAGACTTCTGCTTCTTTTGCTAAATTGGAGTCCATTAGAATTTACTTGCTTTTATATGCTATAGAAAATTAAATTATTCTAAATGGATGTTAAAAGTGCTTTTTAAAATGGATATATTAAGGAAGAAATGTTTGTTAAGCAACCTCCAGGCTTTGAGGAAGCAGATCATCTAGATTATTTGATGAAATTAAAAAAAGTTTTGTATAGTCTAAAAGAAGCTCCTTAAGTATGGTATGATAGGTTAAGTAACTTCTTGCTTGAAAATAAATTAAAAGAGGAAAGGTAGATAAAACTTTATTTATCAAGAAAAAGGAAAATTATTTACTTATAGTTCAAATATATGTTGATGATATAATATTTGGTGCTACTAATTCATCTTTTTGTAAAGAATTCTCAGCTTTAATGCAGGGGGAGTTTGAAATGAGCATGATGGGTGAACTATCCTTCTTCCTTGGATTACAAATCAAGCAAACAGATATTCAAGATAAGTCCATAAAGGAATTTATCAAGAAATATCATTTTGAAAGTGTCAAACCTACAGGAACTCCAATTTATACTGGAACTAAGCTTTATAAGGATGAAGATGGCAAAGTTACTGATGAAACAAGCTACAGAGTAATGATTGGTTCAATTCTATATCTCACAAGTTCAAGATCAGATATTATGTTTTGTGTGTGCCTTTATGCAAATTTTTAGTCAAATCTTAAATAAAGTAACCTTTAAACAGTCAAGAGAATTTTTTGTTATCTTTTTAGAACCATGGACTTTGGATTATGGTATCCAAAACAGATTTATTTAACATGGTTGGCTACTATGATGCAGATTATGCAGGTGATAAAGTTGACAGGAAAAGTATAAATGGTTACTGGCAATTCCTTAATGGATGTTTAGTCTCTTGGTCCTGCAAGAAACAAAATTGCACAACATTTTTCACAATTAAAGCAGAATATATAGCAGTCACCAGTTTTTGTTCTCAGATCTTGTAGATGAAGCATCATCTTTAGGATTTCTCTCTAAACTTAGTCATATTCTAATATTGTGTGATAGTACAAGTGCAATTAATTTGTCTAAAAATCCAATGCATCATTCTAGGACTAAGCAAATATAAGTTACACATCATTTTCATAAAGATCACATTTTGGGAGGAACTACTGAATTATTGCATGTTAATACTAAAAATCAAGTAGTTGATATCTTTACTAAGACTCTTTTAGAAGATAGATTTTGCTTGTTAAGAAAAGAGCATGGTATATGCAAATTATTAGACATCTAACTTTATTCAAAGATTTTAAGCTACTTTTGTAGATATTGAATGGATCCTTCGAATATGTTTATTTAGAAGGCTCCTTCGAATGTGCTTACCTGGAACACTCCTATCAATTTAAAGGGGAAGAGTAACCTTATTCAAAGATCGCAGTCATGAAAATGATGTTGTTTCATTTTTTAAAATCACGCGAACAGTACTGTTAGTTTGCAGAAGATACAAAAACAATCATATCCCTAAGAATGTGTGCATTCTTTCATCTTCACATGAAATCCTCTTTTATAAACCATTCAGCATACCTTGAAACGATTTCTTACTACTTCCTATATTTTTCATCATTTAAAGCTCATTCTATCTCACTACAATCAAACTTCTTCTTTATTAAATCTCTTTAGTAACAACATCTTTTTGTTTTTTTTTTAATAGAATGAACAAAATCCAAAGGCCAAAATAAATCTTTGACACCCACTACTAGTCATGGCGAAACCCTACACCATGAACAAGCTTCTGAAGCTCTTATTTCTGAACCCTCATAGTCAACTACACCAGAAACACCACAAGCCTATTCTTAACCCATTGTTACCCATTCCATTAAAAAGTCCCAATTTTTACAAGAATCCACAAAACGCCTGTAAATATATATGGTAGGAAGAAGAAGAATATCCTTTCATCATCTCCTCTAGAAGAATCAACATCAGATTCATCCATAGACCACCATGAATCAAAAATCAAAGGGCACTATGATTTTAAGTTTGATGAAGAAAGTCCTGACAACTCAAACCCTAGTTTGTTAGAAGAAGAAGAAGAAGAAGAAATAGAAGAAGAAGAAAAATCTTCTAGTGAAGAAGAGAATACTCTTATAAGAAGAGCGTCTAGTAAGGGGGAGATGACGAAAAGGAAGATTCATCTCTCCTTCTCCTGTCTCAAGACCTTTCTCTCCATTATTTACTCCTTCACCTTCACCGTCACCACCACTGAAGCAATTGTCTACACTCACTCTTGAAATCTCTACGCATCAATCGTCATCGACTCCTTGACCTAATCCCATGGCTCTAAATGTATTTAATGAATGTTGGATCATTGTTGATGATGATTTTGATAAGGAACTGGTTCATCTAGTTAGAAGATCATATACTAGAGACAGTCTATCAATAATGCAAGTGGAGAAAAAACCTGTGATTGGAAAACAAACGAGCCTCAGAGAAGAACCAAGGAAGGAAGAAGTGTTGTTAAAAAGAAAGAGAGAAGAAATAAGAAAAGGCAATATGTTTAAAGAAACTACAAAAGACCCTATCACTAGGGAAGAATCTCTCTTTGAGGAAATTCCAAAGGGCAAGAGATCAAAGAAAAGGAAAATCTCTGTACAAAAGAAGAAAGAATCTTCAACACCACCAAAAATATTTCAATCTATGGAAGCTTAAGCAAGATTAAAAAAAACGCACTATAAGAAAAGAAAGGTGGTTGCTGGGCAAATTCTCCCTCCTATGTTGTTTGATGACATAAGTATTCCTATTTTTCTTTATCTTTTGTTTGTTGGTAAGCACAATTTCTTAAACTTACATGAGATTGTACGTAATGAACTGGTACGATCGTTTTATATGTCTATAAGAAAAGAAATTATTGATGGCAAGTTGGCAATTTCCTCATTAATAAGGGAATGTCATATTTTGTTAACTGAAGAAATATTAAGGAATTTGTTAGACATATCTCCAATTGGATGAACTAACTTTCAATGTCATAAGTGGGATGAGGTTGATCAGGATTTGGGAGAAGTTATTCAATCCATCTACCTTAATGTTGAAAACACTCAAGATGGCAAACCCTGGTGCAGACAATTAGACTTCTTCAATATGTTGTCTATAATTTGATGAAAGTCCTTAATGATCATATGGTTTATGTTGGATAAAGGGAGTTACAAGAATAGTACAGGATGCTTGCCTTATGGAATGCTATTGACCAAGTTATTTGCATCATATGATGTGTCATTTGATAATTTGGAATGGTACGAGCCTGGTAAGTATCATTCATCAATTCTATTCAAATTTGGGCATAAATTAAAAGACAACGTGGGGTGGAGAAGACAACTGGAAGGATAGCATATATCTTGGGTCCTACTCCAAAGAAATAGGCTTCTGTTCATCCTCAAAATGCCAACAATCTGGTTATCCAACAACAATTAAGGGAGATGAGTGGCTACAACAACAAAATGAAAAATCAACTTGATGATGTTCAGCTACTACTAAGAACTGTTATTAAATCCCTCAAAGAATATTTTCGATAAAACACATACTGTTCTTAACACTTTTTGCTACTGATTATTTTTAGGATGCTATGGCTATTTTTGGTTTATGCATATTCATGTTTTTACACTTGCAGATTTGTGCTTTTCTGACTCTTCTTTATATTTACCCTTCTTTTTCATAATGAAAAAGGTGGAGGGTAGAAGGAGATATATTTTTATTGTTTTGATATTATTTTTACTTTGATATTGCTTTGATAATTTTGAAATGTCAAATCTGCTGATAAATTTTTTGTTTGGTTGATGAAATTGTCTATGATGATTGAAATGCTTTGCTAACGGTCGAAATCTATGATATACTCTGTTTGTGATAGATACTTGATATTCATATGTTTACATCTAAGTTATCTTTCAACAAACGATAGGCTCCTTACTTAAAGGTAGTAAGAAAGTCTCCTTCTAATCATTAATATAAGTAAGGACATATAAAGATTAAAGGTATTTTTAAATCTTTTTCAGTTATTTGAATTTTTGAAAATATATTTGTTATTGCTTGTCATTATAAAAAAGGAGGAGATTGTTAGCTCAAGGTTTTTAAATTATTGATTTTTATGATAACAATTAACAACTATTTAGTTACATTTCAAAATTCAAAATTATTAGATTTATCATGAAGGATAATGATTATATATCTTATTTATATCTTTAAATAAAAAGAAAACATGTTTTCCTATTTTACAGGGATCAATCTAACAAACTCACTCTGATCGTAAGAAACAGTTTTGACAAATCAGGAAAGGATAAGCTCTTATCATTTTTGTATGGACAAAGGATCCTTCTATTCAACTAATTCAATAGAGGCTTTAAAGACACAGTCAAAGGAATATTCAAACAACTAGATACTTGAAGATTCTACTAAAGATATTAAGAAAGACATTTGAACATAATCAAAGTCGATTCAAAAGTAACGGCTAGTTGAAAGGAATTTCTATTTAAGGGAGAACTATTGCATTCGAACATACATATCAGATTTAAGAAATACATTAGTGGCATCAGTACTTGATCTAAAAAAGTTACATCTGTACCCTCAGAGCTTTAGAAAGTGAAAACTCTCTATTTGGAGAGAGATCAATATTCATTGAAGCTCATATTGAGGAAATTTAACTTTCATTTATTGAGAGTTTGTAAAGGCTTGTTAAATACTAATAGCGTGGAAGATTTGAAGAATCTTGAAAAATATGTACTTGTGAGTTTAGAGAGGCTCATTAAATTACTACTTGGAGATTTATTAGTGAAACA
>JAOQMP010000009.1:26062963-26080761 GCA_027563575.1 Erythroxylum pedicellare | reverse complement strand
TTGACTCGAACTAAATTAATTAAACTTAATTTGAATTAATAATTTATTATAATTATATTAAATTATTAATTTAAATTTAATTTAATTACTTCAAGTCAGGTTGAGAAATAGAATTAGGTTACTATGTCAGTAACATTTAATGACTCCATGTATGATGCTTACACTACATATTTTTTGTCATTACTTTTTAATCAAGAGGATTTTTAAAAAAAAAAACTAAAAACTAGAAGGATTTTTTTTTTGAGATTTTTAAATGTTAGGGGATTTTCTAAAGTTTCTTAAATCACAAGGGAGGTCTCTATCAAGCTAACTTAATTAAACTACTTTTTCTCTCTCAACTGTTCTTTCTGTGTGACTAATTAGGTTTCTAAATATGTTAGTAATAGATGCAAATTATAATCCTAAATTATATTTAAGATTAGATACATTAAACTCCTTAAATTTATCTTTAATTTTCTAATTAAATAATTTATGTCTATAGACAAGATCAGAGTCTAGTAATGTATTATGACTAAATAAATATTAGAAATGTCAAAGTGGGTTTGACTAACTGTTTCGTGTATGATTTTTATGTATACTTTAATTATCTCATCATATAACGTCATAATTAAAAATAGAGTATGAAATTAATATATACTTTATTTTAGTCTAAATTATATTAGTTCTCTACTACTAGTAATTGATTCTATTAATAATATTTAAAACTATTTTCAAATTTTCATTATACCTTGATCAAAGATTTTCTAAATCGATACTAACTGGGAATAAAAGATGCATTCTTCCTAATCACTTAAGGTGATGAATCTTATATTGATTACTTAACTATCCCCATATGGTTCATGTTATATCCATTAAAGACTAAGCGAGTTACCCTTGAGTGGTGTCAAAATATAAGAATCTCTATATGAGATACTTTAGAAATCTCAAGTCAAATGATCACTTATACAATCATCACAATAAGAATTTCTATTGATATATAAGTAATATTCTAAACAAAATTCTCAAATCAATTTAATTCAGTAAACTTGTTCTCTAATAAGCATTCATATATTTGTTTAAATATCTTCATACTTTAGTCTATAAAATTGATTGTTTACTTTATAAGGAACAAGCATAATGTGTGCTAGTCTTTACACTCTACTAACATTCAGTATCAATAGAACAACGTCCATGAACTATTTAAGAATAATATATAAATATAATTTGAATCTCATCATTATTTCATTTGTAACGTACATATATCTTATAGATTTATCTTACACATTACTTAATTAAATAAATTTGCATAAGATAATGAATCCCTTTAAATAATTGTTTTACGAAAAACCAAAACCAACTGATTAGCTTTAAAATATAAACCAACAACTTCTTACTTGCAATGAGACAATCACTTAACTATCTTATTCAATATTTTCATATGAAAATTATGCTACCATTGGGACAGTGATTTAGTGAGATAACTCCAAAAGATTCTTTATCGTGACTACTTGCTTAAATGTTATAATTTTTTATCTCAATTATCATTATAATTAAGAAAAATTACCCAAAGACATACTTATATCTTTGATAAGGCCTTAGATCCATTCATATGCCTAAATTGAATATAATGTTCTACAGTATATTAATGTTTCAACAATGCAAGGAGCTATACGGAGATATTAAAGAACTTCTTAATCTAAATAATCAATTCTAGTAAATGAAAAATGTAATGTGGCTTAAGTAGCAAATGATGCTACATTAAAACCTTTTCAACTCAAAATAATATTGTTCTAAGTACAATAAACATTAACTAGGACTTACTTATATCAAATTAAAGTTAATATTCATATGACCTTAAACTACAATATCAACTCATATATAGATAATGAATATCTTTACGATTTTATAAATATAAAATATATCAAATACTAAACACCTTTGATACATTATGTATGTATTTAGAATAGACTAGTTAAATAATTTATATATCTATCTTTATAGATGTAATTCTCATAATTAAGTTGTTACCTTTTTATATCTAACCAAAATTTTCCACTAAATTATTATATCTTTAACAATTGAAAATGTGAATTATTATTCTCTATGAACAATATGTCATTATATACTTTTACTAAAGAGATACTCCTAAACCTTCTTATAGACATGTTAACTTCATAATTATCTTCAAAATAATTTTTTTGAATTCATAAATCTTTCAACATCTCATTAACTTTCAATTATGCATCAAATTTATCAATAAAGGCACTAGTTCAAATTGCATATGCTATTATGAGATTTAAACTTTTTCAAACTTCATCATACTCTCAATATTTATCTTAAAAACCATTCACTTATAAGTATACATTTAAAACAAACATTTTATTCAATGTGGTTTATAAGATGATACCAACCTTTTAGATACTTCATAACTTTCTACTATCCAATTTAGTTCTGAACTTATTGGATGATACATGCTTCAACTAAGGATTATATCCCAAAATCATTAACTTTGACCTTTTAAAAATCTTAACATTTCCATTTCTTATATGGAATCTTATTTACTGATTCAATTGGAACTTTCAAAGACAAGTTGTTGTACTAGGCACAGTTATATAAAAGACAAATATTGCATTATAAAATACCCATATCATATTTTTCTCCTTACATAAATCCATATTATTATCAATTCAACTGCACTGTCAATTATTCAATTATCCTACTTCATTCATAGTTTCACTAATTTATTATGATAACCTAGAGTTTTAAAGGAATTCCTTGATTACTTATTGGAGATTTAAACATCATAAACTCTGAAGAAGCTTAAGGGAAGAAACTGACTTACAAGCAAAGCTACCATAAACTCATCCTAATCATAAATCAATTAAGGTTTACTGGCCTCAATTACATAGGCCAGCGCTTCACCTGGACAAAAATCCAAGTGAGGCCTAGTTCTTAAGGAAGAAATTGGATATCACAATGGTGAATACTAAATGGTGTAAAATTTCCCAACAACTTTGCTTAATTTGAGCCTCCACATTGTTTTGACCACTCCGTTATTAAAGGTAAGTGTATGACCCTCACCAAACTCATTAAAGCTCCTTTCAGATTTTATGACATTTTTGTGCAGCTAGAAGGCTTCTTGGAGATTATGGAGAAAGCTATAAGTAAAATGATATTAGGTTTCAAAACTTACCAACTTGTTTACAAACTCAAAGCTATGAAGGAAGGAGTTAAAGCCTTAAAGAAGAGAACTTTCCTAGACACAGAAACTCAACTCTCTATTAGTAAGGAAATTATCAAACATTTCCACGAGGAACTCTATATCAATCCAAATGATGACAGGTTAAATCTCCAAGAAAGATAGGCTCTTATCTTTCATAATTCATATCTCAAGAAAAAATTTAGAGTGCACTAGTTAAGAGAGGGTGGCAGATGTACCATTTACTTCTTTAACTCTCTGTTGGCTTACAAAAACAACAATAGAATTAATGCTCTAAAATATGGCTAACAGAACCTCTTCAATGATCAAGAAGCACTTAAAAATATATCTTATGATTACTATAGCAATATGATAGGAACAAAATCTCCTTATAGCTCTTCCATTCATTCCCTCAATGCTTTCATTCATGCAATATTGGATCCTCAAATGATGTCTACCTCAAATAGACCTTTCTCTCCTTCTAATATCAAAGAAGTAGTCTTTCGCTTCAGGCTTGATAAGGCCTCTAGACCAAAAGGCTTTAATGGACTTTTCTTTTAAAAACCTAAGACATCACTGGCAGCTAATTGGAATAAGTCTAAGAATTTTTCAATTCCAGGAAAATGCTAAAGGAACTAAATAAAACTTACCTAGGTCTCATTTCAAAGAAGACAAACCCAACCAACATATAGTATGTCAGGCCATTTTCCTGCTACAACTTGGTATATAAAACTATTACTAAGTTGCTTTCTTTAAGGTTAAAGGAAGCCCTCAAACCCTTTATCAATACTTGTTAAGGTGCCTTTACTAGTGGCAAGAATATAGGGGATAATCTTCTACTAGCCCAAGAGTTATTAGAAGATTATAATAACAAAACCTGAATCAAGAACTGTTCCCTTAAGATTTACTTGTATAAGGCATTTGACATAGTAGATTGGAAATTGCTACTGACCTTTTTGCATGTTGGAAATTGCTACTGACCTTTCTGCATGCTTTCTAGTTAAGTTTACATAACAACACCATCTTACTATGCTCTGGTCAATGGTAAGCCTACAACCATAATCTATGGAGCTAGGGGGATTAGGAAAAGGGACCCTTTGTCTCTCTACCTCTTCACTCTAGCAATTAAAGTTCTTTCCAGAATTACTGATCATATCATTTCCAAAATGCTCAGATTCAGGTTCCATTATAAATTCCAAAAGCTTAATCTAATTGTTGGGAATAGTTGGATTGTTTGAGAATTTGATGAATCATAAGTAGTATATGCATTAGTTTCGAAAGACGTCTATGAAAATCCAACTGATTCTTACCCATTAGAACTCTCGCCTCTTTTGGATAAGTATGCTAATATGTTTCCCAATGATTTGCCTTAGGGTTTAACTTCCATTAGAGGGATCAATGATCAAATAGAGTTGATTCCGGGTACACCTTAGCATAACAAGCCCACATATAGGTGTAATTCAAAAGAATAAAAAGAGCTTCAACAACAAATCAATGAGCTTATAGAGCGTGGATATGTGCTTGAAAGTATGTCGCCATGTGTTGTGCCAGCTCTTTTTGTGCTAAAGAAAGATGGTTCGTGGCAGATGTTTACTTATAGTTACGTGGTGAATAATATTACCATCAAATATCGTTTTCCCGTTTCTCGTCTAGATAAGATGTTAAATGAACTACATGGTGCTCAAGTGTTTTTGAAGATAAACTTAAGGATTGGTTACCACCGAATTCAAATGAGAGAAGGTGATGAGTGGAAGACAACATTCAAGACTAAGTATAACTTGTACGAATGGTTAGTAATGCCCTTTGATCTCACTAATGCTCCGAGCACATTCATGTGACTTATGAATGACCTATTGTGCCCTTTCCTTGGAAAATATATTGTTGTGTACTTGGATGATATTCTAGTTTATAGTATGAGTAATGACGAACATATTCTACACTTAAGAATGCTTTTTGATGTGTTGAGAAAGGAAAAGTTATATGGGAAGATTAAGAAGTGTACTTTCATGGTAGATAGCGTCATATTCCTTGGATACATTATAACATCATATTCCTTGGATACATTGTGTCTAAGGATAGTATTTCTATTGATAACTCGAAAATTGATGGTATTAAATCATAGCCAACTCCTAAATCTATTAATGAAGTGCGTAGCTTTTATAGATTGGCTTCTTTTTATTAGAGATTTGTGAAGAATTTTAGTCATATTATAGCATTGATTATTGAAAGTATCAAGAAATGGAAATTTGAATGGAGTGATTCTACACAAAAGGTGTTTGAATTGATTAAAGGGAAGTTGTGTTCTACTCCTATATTAGCTCTTCCTAATTTTAACGAGCTATTTGAAGTACAATGTGACGCTAGTGGAGTTAGAAATGGGATTGTGCTTGTTCAACAAAAACGTCCTATTGCTTATTTTAATGAGAAGCTTAATGGATCTAAACTAAATTACTTTACTTATGATAAAGAATTCTATGCGATCGTTCGAACTCTTAGTCACTGGAGTCATTATTTGCTACCTAAGCCTTTCGTGTTGCATGGTGACCATAAATTATTAAGGCATATTAATGGGTAACAAAAACTTAATCCACATTATGCTAAGTGGGTTGAGTTTCTACAATCCTTTACTTTCTCATCGAAGTACAAAGATGGACGCTATAATGTCATAGCTGATACGTTGTCAAGGAAGTACTCTATACTTGCAATACTTAATCCAAGGCTCATTGGCTTTGAAATCATCAAGAATTCTTATGTAGGGGATGAAGACTTTATTGAATTATTTGAACTTTGCAAAAAAAGGTGTGTATAATCAGCTTGTAATTCAGGGGTTTTCTCTTCAAAGGGAATAAATTGTGTGTTCCCATGTGCTCCTTTAGTGATTTATTGATTCATAAAGCTTATGGTGGTGGTCTTGCTGTCCATTTTGTTCCGAAGAATTATGAAATTCTTCAAGAACACTTCTATTGGACTCGTATGTTTGGTGATGTGCAATCTATTGTTAATTAGTGTGGTACTTGCCAAAGAGCAAAGAGTACTTTTCACCAAAGACTTTACATACCTCTTCCTGTTCCAAAATGACCATGGGAGGATATTAGTATAGATTTCATTGTTGGATTACCTTACACACAGCGTAGTAATGATGCAATTATGGTGGTTATAGATCGTTTCTTAAGGATGACTCACTTTGTTACATGTCATAAGACTGATGATGCTTCTCGTATTGTTGATTTGTACTTTAAAAAGATCATTCGTCTTTATAGGGTACCAAGACGCATTGTTTCTGATCAAGATTCAAAGTTTTTGAGTCATTTTGGTAGACATTATGGAAATTACTTAGAACAAATTTGTTTAGCACTACTCACCATCTGCAAACCAATGGCCAAGCAAAAGTTACAAATCGCACTCTTAATGCCTTACTTTATGGATTGGTGAGTAAAACCATGAAAGATTGGGATTTAAAACTTGCCCATACTAAATTTGTCTATAAGAGATCTCCTTGTTGATTTACTTCCTATTTCAAAGAAAGACTCGGTGAGTATAGATACAAGGGCCAAGGCAGAGACAATGAAGAAGCTTTATAAGCGAGTTTGTGCAAAGATAGAGAAAATTAATAAGATTTACAAGGTCCGTGCTTATCGTTTTCGCAAGCAATTGAGCCTTCAACTTAGTGATCTGGTTTGGATACATCTTCACAAGGAAGATTTCCAAGCAAAAGGAAGAATAAGCTTATGCCTTATGTTGATAGACCATTCAAAGTGCTTGAATGAATTGGAAAGGGTGTATACAAGATTGATCTTCTAGGAGATTATACAGTTTCGGTGAAATTCAATGTTGGTGATCTATCTCCTTACTTGAACGAAAAAGATTTGAGGGAAAATGCTTTTCAAAAGGGGAAGAATGATTTCAGAGCACAAATAGACTTTATCTCAAAGCCATTATATTTGAGTTCTGATAATTTCATGCATGGAGGTAATGGGCTTTAGAGTTTTACAAACAGTGCAATATTTGGCTATAAATATGTGATTGCACGTTTTGAATCTAAAACTATGTGAAACCTTGTCCGTTGGGACTAAAATTTTAGAAGCATGCAGTTGGACATGTAAAATAGTCTTATACTAATTTTCATAATTTTTGGAAATTTCTACAATTGGTTTTAGTCGTTTACTTGGACGCCAAGTCTGACAGCTAGTAACAAGGCATATGACACATTTTTGCCTTTTCAAAATTAGTTTCCTCATTCTTTCAAATGTTTAGTATGATTCCATATTATCTAGGTTATTTCTTAATAGTGTTAAGAGTTTTCTTTCAGATTTTCAATATGATTTTATGTTGTTTAGGTTGTTTCCTAATAATAGGAATTATAAAGTATATTTTTGTGTGTATGATTTAGAAATAAAAGTTTAGACTTATATCTTCACAAATAAGAAGTTGAGTCCTTCACTTTGTGTTGCTCCTGACGTTTGTATGGCTTGTATGGCTGGTGACACCCTTATCAATGATTATGGTGCTTGGCTTTATCACCTACTGTAGACTTCTCTTGGTTTTTCCCTTAAACTTTCAATACTTTATATTCATTCAACTTAACCTGCCGATAGCCTTTGCTTTTATTCTCCAAGTTCAATTGGTGTGCGTCGTTTATACATCAATATAGTCCTCCAAAGGGTAGCAAAGTTGCCTTAATTTAATCCCTCCAGTTGGATACTGGTTTTATTTTAGCATTGAAGCTAGAGAGAAGTCCCACTGGTTTCATAGGATCATCGGAGTGAATCTTCAACCTTTCGTTCTCTGGCAACTGAAAAAAACTCCACTGATACACGGAGCATAGCATCAATCACAGTTTCAGAAACTCCATGGCTTTTTTAACCTCAAGAAAATTTTCACATACATCAAGATCACAAGGTTAATACCGAGTCTGTCGGAATTAAACTGAAAAGAACAAAAATGAAGCAGCATATAGATGGACACCTGGAAGAAACCATAACCTTCAGAGGCTTTGGTCAGTGTCCTTAATAGCGTTGGACCGGTTAGGTCCATGATCAATGAGAGAGGGATGGAACAATCATCCAAGTTCGATATGAAAATGTTAAAATCGTCGATCAGATGTGGATCGGATATAATTTGACGGAATATGGTTCACACAGGAGGCCTTAAAGTAGCCATTCAAGATCGCCTTGTATAACTTGAAGGTATTCATTTGCCAAGGTGATTGAACTTTATAATACTAGATGTTAAGCATTTGAATATTTTAATTTTAATTTGTTAATTTTGAACAGATCGGTCTAAATATTTTTTTTCGTTCCTAATCATTTCACTTTAAATTCATTTTGTTCCTTTATCCTTGCATGATTTGCAGGTCTAAGTTCAGAAGCACCCAAAAAAATCTCCCTTTTTAGATATGGACACCATTACGTCGCCCGTATCAATTAAACGGAGTCCAAGTGGGCTTTCTTAACTAAGGACCAAGAAGCTATAGGACTATAGCCCAATAGTTACGTGGACGCAGACTTGTAGAGAGTGTAATGTCCAAAACATCAAATTACGGCATCCCTTAATTGCATGTCTCAACTACCTGCCCCATTTCTTTAACAAATCAACACCAGACAGCTGGACGGCCTTGCTCTCAAAAGCGCGTAGCACTCACACACATTTTGAATGTATAAAGCCTTTTCAGTCTCTGACGTTGACCTCCAACAGACCGATTCCAATCATCACCACCAGCGGACAATGGCTCCCGGGAATCATGCACCGTTCGATCCTCACGTACCCTGCATCAAGGGGCGGTTGACGTTGCCGGCGAACTTCACTATCCGTACACCATTCTTAAATTACCGCCACGTAGCTGTTCGCATTCCACGCTGGCAAAATAAGGTCTGCTTTTCACAAGTACCGTACCAGGGTCACCGGAGAAAAAAGAACTGGTGATTCCAGAAAAGCCACGTCATGATAGGGGCCCACGAGGGCACACCTGGACGCGCTTTTACGGACTTCACGGTGGCTGTGATTTTGTGGCTGATATTTGAAGATGTGTGGGGAGGGCAATTGGGGAAAGAAGAAAAATAGAAAAAGGCCACGAGGGTGGCCTTCGGCTCAATCCCCACTAATTATCCGCCACATTGCACCGTCCCTCTCTCTCTAGTTCACTCATCTCTTGAATACCAGCCTCAAATATAATCCTTCAATTTTTGTCCCTGAAAACAAAATATAAATCCACAGAAAATTATAGTGGCTGAGATTTCTCCGGACTGTAGTTTCTGGTGTTTTAGGTCTCACCGAAGCTATCCTACTGCTTCTTTACTTATTTTTCCTTTTCTCTCCTCATTCATGTGTTCTCTTTTTCCCGTTTGTGATTGACTTGTTCATGAAGATTCCGATCCACCATTGGCCGAAACCTATGAGTTCTCCGGTGATTCTCCGGTGAACTCTGTCTTCGGTGATTCTCCACGTCCTTCTACTGTTTTAGTTCACTATGGCTTTCTTCGAAGGTACTCTTTTTTCTCCCCTTTCTAGGGCTTCTGAGCTCTGTTTTGTTGTCTAGAAAAAGTCGAGCTATTTGAAATTGATAACGTATTGCTGAAGCTGATATATACTGTGCAGTACTGGCGCCTGTGGATTACTAATTCATGTTCCTTTTTCCTTTTTCCTTTTTTTTTTTTTTGCTTCTTTCACTCTTGTAAAGGATTTGGCATCTACGCGTTCGTTTTGGTGAGGATTCTTAATAAAGGAATTTACATTTAGTTCTTACGGAGAATCCTGTGTCTCTCTTCGTCTTCTGGTGGAATCTTAGAATTTCTTGAACAATTATTTTTTCTTTAATTTTTACAGATTTTTAGTTCATTCATATACATGTACATGTGTACAGTACAGTATATGTGAATTAAACAGGGACGGATCTCTATCGATTGCTGTTGGTTTTTTGTGTGTTGCAGTAATATTCGTTTATTGGGTCATTTGGAGTTCAAAAACAACGGCTTTCGTTATAGTTTTCGATGTTGCAAGGAACGAAAGGAGATTTCTGTTTTATCCATTGCTCGTTAGAGAGGATTTGAAGCAGCGATAGCTGCCAAGGTCCGGTAATGGACACTTACTCCTCTGGAGAAGAGTTGGTTATTAAGGTATATTGTTAAAGGAGATATTTATTTTCTTTACTTTCGCGTAACCCCACTTTTTTTCTTGGATTGCAGTGATTAAAAAAATGTGTTTTATGTATCTCAATTGTGCTGTCGTGTTAATTATAGACAAGAAAACCCTACACAATAACCAAGCAACGAGAACGATGGACTGAGGAGGAGCATAATAGGTTCTTGGAGGCCTTGAAGCTCTACGGACGAGCTTGGCAGCGCATAGAAGGTAATAGTTTGCATATATCTTAAATCTTTTTCAGGCTAGCACCGTTGTTTTTGCAGGGTGATCTGTTTTACTAATTGCAGAAATTATTTAGACGAATAATCTGGATAATCTTATTTGGAAGGTCTTAGATTATGAGGTAACTCACGCTTGGAGATTTTTGCCCACTTCTTGCTTTTTCCTTCTTTTTATGTTGCCTTCCAGAGCATATAGGTACAAAGACTGCTGTACAGATCAGAAGTCATGCACAGAAGTTTTTTTCCAAGGTTAGTTATTACTATTTTGCATAACTGTATAGTGATTGTAATTAACTCGTTCTGTTTTTTGATGTCTGAAATGTATTTTGTCCTTCAAGTCTGCAACTGAGTTAACTTCTTGACAAGATTAGAATGGGCGTAGGAAGCTGTATGGCTGTACCAGGAACATGAGATTACTGCTCTTTTCTTTTCCTTTTAGAGAATCAACTGTAAACTCTGGTCATGGCATGGCAAGCTATGCTATCCTTCCTTTAGAAAATCATCGATAAGATGACATTAACAACCATTATTTTTTTTCATTTTAAGGCGGGCGCTGGTTAATTGGTTTTTTTGGGGAAAGGATTAGGTTATGACTCCAATAGGATAAAGTGAAACTTAACAAGAATGAATTGAATCATGTTCAATGGATGTCATTGTGTGAGGGATAACAAGAGATGATTTGAAAATTATATTTCATCTAATTGAATTTGTCGTTAATTACTAAGGAGCGTAATGTAGATCTAGGGCATTTACTTGACCTGGAGCAATAAATGTACAATAGACCCCTAAGAGTTCCAAGTGATAGTGTGTAAGTGGTTGGTGCATTTGGTACATTGGCAAGAGGAAGGTATGTCATAGAAGAAATAAGATAGAGTCTCATAAGTTGGTGAGACAAATGAGCGATGCTTGAAGGATTCTCATGTTTAGACTTACGATTTCGCAAGTGATGGGCAATGCTATTATGCAATTACCTAAGCAATCCTAAGAGTAGACAAGATTTATCATGTGCAGTTGGGTGGATGTGCTCGTCCAATGAAATAACTTGCACATTCGATGGACGATCATTCATTATTAGTGAATGCAAAGATACAACGGGCATGATGGACTTATGATATGCATTAGTGAAGCACGACTAGAATGGACTAGGGCTCTTGACATGGTTAGGAGTTAAACTTAAATTTTCGATAATAGGCGTGCATCATAGGTGGAATTTGTGATGATAGGTACAAGAAAGTTGCATCAAGTTTGAATGTGCCCAAAAGCACTTACATTCGATGAAGGATCCTTTTGCCACACAAAATTAGGTGATATTCTTAAACTTGGCTCAAAATATTGGTGAACTTATTTATGGGATGATGATACCATATAATATGTGTGCTTGGATGGACTGGACATCAGGTTGGCTCAAGATGGCTCAGGAAGGCTTAAGAAAGACTCATTATGCTTGATTTTATCAAAAGTCAGTATTATGTCATAAATATAAATGAAGCGAGTATGAAAAGTGAAGCAGTTCCTCAAAACATGGAAAGTGAGGTTGGTGACGTGGAGAAGTGGATAAGGCTTCATTCAATACATGTTTCCATGAACTTAATTTAGGTATAATTAAAAAGGTGGTAACTCTAATAAGTTAATGAAAAATATGGTGGTAACTTTGCTTTATCCACAAATTACTGTAAGTCTACATAAAAGCATCTTATCTAACACATCTTGTAAGATTTATACATAAATCTATAACAAGAGACGTGAGTTTTCTGAGGAAGCCTTTTGTAGAGAGTTTTGAGTTGGAAGTTTCTCAAATTTGTTTATACTGCTATTGTAAATAGTCCAAAAAATTAGCTTTGCTGTATTTCTCCCTGGCCCTTTTTTTTCAATTAAACTGTCATATTTATGAATGCCAGGGAAACACTTAAAAATAAGTGTTAACAAAGCTTGTGAAACTTGAGTGGAAGTTTTTTGTATGATCACATGGATAAGGCTGATTTAAGTCTTGCTATGCTATGTGATAAAAGGATCAATCCATGTCCTTTTGTACAAACATTATATATATATATCAACGGATTTTGAGCTTTAAAAAGAAATTGTGCTGAGTGATGTAATATGCAGGTGAGCTGGTCTTTTGTGTATGTTTTGAACTTTTTCAATTTTCTATCTGAATTGTTGGTCTCTAGGACCTAGTATGGTAGAGAAGGTCCACAAAGAAATGTTGATTCATTTTTAACCTTTTGGTTAAAGATTGAACTTGTCTTTTGTCAGATATTCTTCACATTTAAAAGGGCTTCACTACCAGCTTCCATGGAATTGAAGTCCAGGTTTTGGTAGTTTCCGTTTCATATTACTTGTTTTATGCAATTCCCACAAGTGAAAAGGCCAGTAACTTTGAAGATTTAAGTTAGCATATGGAGGCAAAAGACCATATTTGAAGTTAGCAAGTTAATGCAAGCATGTGTCTCCTTATCTTTGGTTTCTGAAATTGTGTACCGTTTTACTTTCTTTTACCTTAGATCCTATACCATTTTAATTAGTAACCGCATAAGACTTGTTCATAAATTTCTTGACATTGGACCAAATTATCCTGAAATCTGTTGTCATGGTAAATTTATTTTCTCCTCAGGTGTCCCAAACTTGTTTACTGCTTTAGGCTCAGGCACTTCGTAAATTCTTGTATCTCATTTATAAGTTCCCCCAAATTAGTGGCATCTTGTACCATGTGCTTGTGGGCCTTCAACTTTTCCACTTGTCTAAAGACACAGTACCGTATTTTTCTAATTAGAATGTGAAGAATTATGCTGAGGGGGCTTAAGGTGATCAAAGGTTTGCCATGCTGCCAAATTTATTATAGGCACATGTTAGTAAACTTTATATCTCTAGATGACAGTTTATTTATAATTGGTTTCCAATCAAGAAGTGAAGGGAGGGGTTGGTCTATCATCTATTCTCCTGTTCAATATGCAAAGATTCTGAATTTACTGGGATTTCATTTTTGTCTTTCTTTCGGTGTCAGTCTCATGCTACTTAGCTGTAACAATTATTTTTATGCTTTGGGGGCTGGCTTGGTCTAGGAGTCAAGATGACTGCTTGACCAGACCAGCCCCCTTTTTTAATTTAAGGAGCATTTGAAGGTGTTATTAGAAATGTCAATTAAGTCCATCCTTCAGCAAATTTGGCCTGTTAAGAAACCATTTAACCTAAAAGTTTTAAGTTCTTTGATAATATCCAATACGGAATCGACCCCTCACACAAAAACCTGATGGACTGAAACTGATTCGCTGGGGTGGTGATGGGGGTGGGTTTCATTTATTGCGCTTTCTCTTGCCTCATACTGATGACGTAAAAATTAAAAGGTTGTACACCACTCAATTCTTTTAGAAGTTGAAAAAACTATCAATATTGACCTCAAAGGAATGGAGAAGATGCTAGATTTTACATAGGAGAAAGGAAAATGGGTGAGAATGAAGGAAGCTTTGTTATATGCAACATATTTTTTCCTCAACAAATACAGTTATTAAGAATTTGAATTCTTTCATAGATAGGCATTGTAGTCTTGTTAAAGTAATTTCAGCCAATGTTTAATCAATTGATGTGATCATTGTTTTGGGAGATGTTTAACATTATTATTTCTACATCTGCCCTGACTTTTTCATTGATGACATTGATGTGCAAAAATGTTCTGTCTTTTGGCCGTCAGTACTAAGAAATATTCCATTTTCCAGTTGGAAAAGGAGGCTACTGCTAAAGGCATTCCAGTAGGACAAACTCTTGATATAGACATCCCACCTCCACGGCCGAAAAGGAAACCGAATAATCCTTATCCTCGGAAGACAGGTTCCAGTCCTACTGCAACATATTTAGGGGGAAAAGATGGGAAATTTTTTAATTCAGTTGCCCTTCAGCATGGTAAACAAGTGCTGGACTTGGAAAAAGAACCACATCCTGAGGTGAAGTGTTCTTGTGCCATTTTATTCCATTTTATTCATTGAAATATCTGAGTACTTCCATTATCATCTATCTTTCTGTAAATTATTCAGAAAAGTGATGGAGATGAGAAGCAAACAAGTCTCAAACAGAACCAGAGTGAGAATTGCTCAGAAGTCTTTACTCATGGCCAAGAAACTCACTATTCTACTATGTCTTCAGTGAACAAGAATTGTCCGGAAACAGAGGCATCAAGAAATTCATGTTTCAGGGAGTTTATACCTTCACCAAAGAAGATGAATTCAATGGTGAATGAGAATGCGATGGACGAATCCTATGTCGCCATTGAGGATGAAGGCAATAGGAAGTTGGAACAGCCTGACACCAAAAGGACCATGCAGGAAAATGTGACTGTTGAAGCTTTAAAGTTTGGGAGCTCTTGCCCCTTGCATGATAAACTGGTTCAGGGGAAGGAACCACATGACCTAATCAGTGCGTTGCCTACAGATGAGAATCAGGTCATGCAGAACTATCCAAGGCATGTCCCGGTGCATGTCGTCGACAATCACTTGGGACCTTGTATGCAAGCTCCACTCTCAGAAATGACATTCCAGGACTCTGTATTCCAGCCAGTGGGTGAAAGTCATACTCATCCTAATATATACTTGCATCCTGCTGCATCCGCAACTACAGAAAATCGAAGTAACATGCCAGAATCTTGTATGCATCAACCATTCCCTACCTTTCCTCCTCCCTTTACATCAAGTCCAGATAATCAAGATAACTACAGATCATTTCTCCACATCTCCTCCACATTCTCAAGTCTTATAGTCTCTACTCTACTACAAAACCCTGCTGCCCATGCTGCAGCTAGCTTTGCAGCGACATTTTGGCCCCATGCAAATATAGAAAGCTCTGCAGATTCTCCCACATGTGGCCAAGGAGGTCTTCCATCAAGGCACCTAAATCCTACTCCTAATATGGCAGCTATTGCAGCTGCTACTGTGGCAGCTGCAACCGCATGGTGGGCAGCCCATGGACTACCTCCCTTATGTGCTCCTCTTCATGCCTCTTTCACCTGCCCTCCAGGATCTGCAACTGCGGTTCCACCAATGAGTACTGGTCAGGTCCCTGCCACTAGGATAGAAAAGGGGGAGACAATTGCTGATAATCCTCCATCGCAAGATCAACTGGAACCACAACATTCCGAGGCTTTGCAAGCTCAAAACTTAGCTTCTAAATCACCAGGAAGTTCATCGTCAGATTCTGAAGAGAGTGGAGCTTCCAAGGTAATTAAAGTTGTGTCAAAAGGTGCTGACCATGAGAATACTGCAATAGCACATGAGATCCGTGATTCTAGCAAAGCAAAAAACAGAAAACAGGTTGACCGTTCTTCATGTGGTTCAAACACACCTTCTAGCAGTGAAGTGGAAACAGATGCATTAGAGAAGCATGAGAAAGGCAAGGAAGAGCTTAAGGAAGCAGATCCAAATCATCCAGCTGCCGAGTCTATTGGCCGTCGAAGTAGAAGCGGCAGCAGCACAAGTGATTCCTGGAAGGAGGTTTCTGAAGAGGTATTAAGATAATTTTATCTGTGAGGTAGTTTTAACCACTTTGTATTATGCTAAAAAATTAGAGCCTTATTATCACGATGATGCATATTTGTCAGGGACGGCTGGCTTTTCAAGCTTTGTTCTCCAGAGAAGTATTGCCTCAAAGCTTTTCGCCACCGCATGATATAAAGAGTATGGGCTATCAGGACAATGATGAAAAGGAAATCACTAGTCTGAAAGATGGGGGTGCATTGCTGTTAGATATTAGCAGTAAGACCCGGGCACCCTCCTCTGGCCAACAAGAAGTTGAGAAAAATATTGCATCACCTAGATGTGTAAGTAACGAGGAGCAGGGACTTCTGACAATTGGACTTGGACATGGAAAGCTCAAGGCGCGTAGAACAGGATTTAAACCTTACAAGAGATGTTCAGCGGAGGCCAAAGAAAACAAGGCGATGACAACCTGCGGTCAAGGCGAGGAGAAAGGACCCAAGAGAATACGCTTGGAAGGGGAAGCCTCGACATGACATGACCCATTTAAAGTTGCATAATTCAACAAGGAAATCCTTGCTGAGGCATGCAACTTCTGATGCTACCCATTATCCATCCTACATTCCTGTTTGATTTTAGAGTATTGGCAGCGAGACTGTCGCAAAAACTGTGTATTATATGTCTACATTTGACTTATTTACTCTAGAACCCATTAACAGCTTTATAATATCTACCTTGAATAGACTTGGGATTAAAACCATTAATTATTATGTGGGCCCTGGTAAACCCCCCTTCTCTCCCGTTTACTTCCTATGGGATTCGGTAGCCTTTTGCCCTTGTTTTTGTGGCACTCTTTTATTTGAGTTACTGCTTGTTAAATTGGAAGGTTCTTATGAAATTAGTGTCTGTTTGAAACTATGCCTGTGGGATAAATTGAGCTTGTTGGTGCTGGAAAGATTGGCATTACAGAAGAAAGCACTGATTGAAACAGCAAGAAAGGCCCTGCATTTGAAGAAACACTCTCAAACTCAAGCCTTCTTTAGATGATGTCAATGTCTCCCGATGCTATAAATTTCCCTCGATTTTTTTTTTTTTGTTCTGGTTCTAAAATGTTAAGATAAAATGCCCTCAGATTGGATACCGGTTGAATTTAATAGCCTGAAAAATAATAACGAAAATAAAGATAGACAAAAATAAATGGGACAGAACACAAAGATTTACATGGTTCGGTCAATGTGACCTAAGTCTACGGCCGGAGGGCGAGCAATTTTACTAATATGTGGAGAATGTATACAAGTACAAAAGGTTGGAATAAAAGGCTTTCAACACTTATAAGTATACAGAAAAAAAGGATGAGAGGATTTCAGAAAGGAAAACTATAAGCTTACAACCATATTTATAGCTGAAGTTCTGCGCAATCGTCGCTCACCAAATCTATGCTTGAAGATCTTGAAGAATTTTAGCCATGTTAGGTGCATCCCGTTTTGACTTATAATAAGCAGTCATAAATTATTTGAACGCATGAAGAAATCACCAGCCACATTTGAATGCATGCAACCAATCATTAACTTGTGGAGGGGCCAATTCACATTCAACAAATCTCCACCTTGAATTGATCTCGAACAATTAGTGATCTGCTCCACCTTTTCCGACAATGCCCCAAAAAGGGCTATATCACCAACTATAAACGCCAATCAAGTCCAAGCACTGCTTGAACTTGTAAACTGGAAGAACCTTCGTAAACATGTCAGCAGGATTGTCCTTAGTGTTAATCTTCTGAATAAGGACCTTCTTCTCTGCAAT
>JAOQMP010000009.1:26051796-26062863 GCA_027563575.1 Erythroxylum pedicellare | reverse complement strand
ATGAGTTTGAGTAGGGTTAAAAGAAATAAGTGTTAAGAAGAATTATTGAGGGTATATTAGGTAGTATGTATTTATTATTTTACGTTCCATCCTAAACCCTCCGATTCGGAGGTTTCTTATTTTCACTATTTAGGATGGAATGAAACGTAACATGAAACCTTCTGCTTCTATCCCATTCCATTCTATTCTGTTATGTAACCCTCAAACAAACGATAGAAGTGTGTTACATTCCATCCCCTTCCAGCTCAAACCATCAAACCAAACAGGCCCTTAGAATCCACAGAGAAAGGAGTAAGTAATCAACACAAGGTACTATAGAACAATCAATGAACGTTTACCTTTTATATGGACTTAAAAGACTACGCATGCCTTGATTTCGTGTGTCTTTCAATCCCCCAATGACTCCTTGCTCTAGCGATGCCAACCTTAATTGGGTAAACGTTTTGAGGAAGTGACAAAAGGATGAGGGGATTTTACCTCGATTACCAAAACACGTTCGTCTAGACAACGTTTTTAGCTTTTGTAATGCTTAAACGCTACCGTTTTGAGTAGCTTGTAGGAGAGTTAACTCTCCACTACTGTGGTATGATTTTTTTTCTACATTAATGATTTTTTTTAAATTTTCAAAAAAAAATTATCAGCTTGCTCAGACAGTCCATTTAGTGCACATATTTGCATATGCAAATTAACGGTCATGTGATAAAATAGATCATTTGCGAACATGTACCCATCAAACCCTTTTTATTTGCATAGGTAGTTGAAATACCGTATAAAACTAGATGAATGAAGCTATATATTTTATTTATAAGACATCTTATAGATGTTTCCATTTGATATGTCTTTTTGAAATTTATTAGACAATATACATGTGATGCTTGTTGAGAATTTGCTATATTTCTTCATATTATTTTGCATATAACTAACTCCACATTTTTCATGCCACTAACTAGTGATTGGTAATAGGGATTCCTAGACTATTGGCTTTGAATATATAAATATGTGTATATTTGTTAATGGTATAGCATGTCATGTACATGCTCAGCTTTTTTATTTTGGATACTCTTTTCAAGAATATTGAATTCTTTTAAAGTTTAAATTATGTGTTTTTTCTTAGAATATGAGGTATGTTTATGTTTTGCTTTAGGTTGAACAATATATATTTTGCAATAACTTTTATTCAATTCCCTTTTATATATATCTATGTTGATTGGTCACTTAATAAGTCATGCTAGTTTATTGGTTTAAAATTAAGAGGTGCATATGTTATTTGTTTAGTTTATTGTACTAATTTAATTATATTTATTTATATAGATAAATTAAGGAAAGTTTAATTCCTCCTCATAATTCAACATCTTCAAGAAAATTCAATGATCAAACTTGGGCTTATTCGAGATTGATTCCTAGAATAAAGATCCATACTATTTATTTGTATTGTAACAAATTTGAAATGTGGGAGAATCACCAATTTAAAGAAATATTTAATTGGGATTAAAGGTGATGTTGAGCCTTGCAAGAAAGTTAGTCATGATTATGAAATGATAGACGAAAACTTTGATTGAAGAGTATCATAATGAGAAAGAAAGAAGGTCAAGATTGAACTATGAAGAAAGGTTCTTTTTGTAATGGTTAAGATGATACTAGCCATGTTGAAGGTGACATTCTTACCCAACAAGAAGGAATTATGGCAATTGACATTATAAAAAGAAGAAAATAGGTATCAATTATTTTTTGATTCACAAACATGTGGAGCTCAGTTTTCAATTTATAATGCATTGTAATCTAAAGAACTAATATATAATATGGACATGACAATTACTAGATAGTGATATGATGCATATGTATCATTTAATGCTACTTAGACTTATTACCAACCTATGGTGAATGCTATAACCTCTTATGGTCCATGATATAAAGCTCATTCCATTGATAACTATAGAGGTAATCTTTTGGGAAGCCTTGTTAGGGAAATACAAAGTTATTTGAGTGAAAGAAATGACTTCGACAACTTGTGATTGTTCAATCATATGTGATGGATGAACAGCTATAATGGAATGATGTTTTTGAAGTTCAGTGATGCATATGACCTTGTAACAAATACCAATTCTTTGTTAAAGATATCTGATAAAGTTTTGAATGAAATTAGGCCTGAAATAGTTCATCACTGACAATGATATTATTTATAAAGCAGCTAAGAAGAGGTTATAAAGCATGTATAATTCTTTCTATTAGACTCCTTATACTACATATTACATTGACTGATGCAAAAAAAAAAAGAGTTATTAGATATTTTTTTATCATTGATGAAACTATGTAGAAAGAGAGAAAAGTGACTAAATTCATTTATAATCATGAATGTGTTTTAAATTAACGAGAAAGGATTTCACCAATGTTAGAAACTTGTATTGTCTTATCATTACAAGATTTGCAACTAATTTCTTATCACTTTAATATTTTGTTTAAATGAAGATGGAGTTGCGGTATATTTACAAGTGATTAGTGAGTTCTATTGCTAGATTAGAGGTTTCTAATATTATACTTAAGGATCATAAATTTTGGTCCCATTATCAATTTATCAATTGAGTTTGAGAGCCTTTAGTAAAAATAATTTGTCTATCTAATAGTGATGAGAAGACAACAATATGTTACATTTATGATGACATAAAGAGGACGAAGGAAGCAATCAATGTCAATATGAAAAATGTTTTTTTTGTACACACCTTATTTACCAATCATTAATGATAGATGAGAAAGATAACTTTACTCTCTGTTATTTATTGTTGGGATATTTTTGAATCTGAGTATCTATTCTAGACCAGGTTTTATAAAGAAAACTAAAGTTAATAGAAAAATATTATTAACTTTCATAATAATTGTTTCATATGAGATGATGTAAGTTCTCTTTAGCTTATAAATGAAGGTATACAATGATGTGTGTAGTGATTATGAGATACCTATTACAATATGTCAAAAACACAAACTTAATCTATGTATATATTTCTTTACTTTTGTTAATTGTTTAAAATTAATCATCACTTTATTTTGTTTATAAGATTAATTTTATTATTACAGTTTTTTTGGAATCGATTTGAAAGTAGTATTTAGAAAACCTGTATTCTTTATATTAGAATTAATTAAACTGGGTGTGAAAGAAATTGAAGCTTATTTGGATTCGTTCATTTTAAAAAAGAAAATAAATTGAAACACAAATATTAAATGATTTGCTATTTGTTTTATACAACTAAAAGTTTTGAGAAAAGTATATTATTATCATTATTAAGTTAAATACAATTTCTTGTAATTTTTAATAATTTATTTTTATTTATTTACTAGGACTCTTAATAAATCAAATAGTTCTATAGATTTAGTTTACCTTGATCATGTCATTCTTCTAATGGATTGAGTTTCTAAGGAACTAAGTTTTATAGATGAAAGTGATTTGGAAGATAATCTTGGATAGGAAAGTATTGACATGTCATTTTATGCAATGAATTTGAATGACGGTGATAAGATGATGATAAAGCAAACACACCCAAGAGGAAGGTGAATTATGTGTGACTTAAATTTTCTTTTCAAGTCACTTTCAATTCGTATAAAGACAGGGACCTGTTAAAGCTTAAAACAATAGGAGCTTGTCAAACGATAGAAGTTTGTTAAATGAGCCTGTTAGACGATTAGAGCTTGCTAAATGATAAGAGTCTGTTAAACGATAAATCCTGTTACAACAATTTAAAACAGAAGGCACCTGTTAAAACTGAAAGGAACTTCTTGCAAGTTGAAAAATAGAAGGAGCCTATTATGAAAGTGAAGGAGCCTCTTACTAAAATGAACACACACAAAATATAATGCGAAAATTTAAAAGTTAAGGAGAGAGAAGAAAGATGTAGTAGATTTATACTGGTTTAACTTAAAACCCTAGCCTATGTTCAGTCCCTAAGTATCTAACTTAAGTGTTTCACTAAAATTCAAAGTCGTAATTTGATGAGCCTCTTTAAGCTCATGAATACATATTTTTCAAGGTTTTACAACTTTTCAAACTATTAGTATTTAGCTAGCCTCTACAAGCTCTCAACAGATGAAAATGTAATTTGCTCGATATAAGCTTCAAGGATCTCTCTCAAAAAGAATTTTCACTTTCTAAAGAACAAGAGAGTTGATAAGACTATGACTTTCAAGATTATTGATGCTATTGATGTAATTCAAGAGTTTGATCTGTTTTTGCAAAAGCAATGACTCTTCCTTAAGTAGGCATTTCCTTCAACCAGCTGTCGTTTCACTTACATCCTTAGTCAACTGGATGGATTTAAATATGAATAACTTTGATGTCATCTTTTCCAAAAATCTTCTAGTAATCACGAAGCTAATATAAGACCTTCATAATTAGTAGTTTCTTTCGGATAAACCATTTCTAATAAGGTAAGTTCATAAAGAAGGTTCCTACAAGAAAGGAAACGTATTTGTTATGATTTTATTTCTTTTTGAGAAATAACTCGTTAACAATAAAAGGAAATAAGTCCAATGATAACAAGATTCTTCAGGATATTGTAAAGGTAAGTTCATTAGGAAGGTTCCTATAATAAAGAAAGCATTTCTCCTATGATTTTATTTCTTTTTAAGAATTAGATCATTAATTGTACAAGGAAACAAATTGAATTTGAATTTTGAAATATTATGTGGTTATCATTAAAATCATTAATAATAAACCTTGAGCTAAAAATCTCCCCCTTTTTGATAATGACAAAAAATAACAGATATATTTTCAAAATTCAACTAATAATGAAGGGTTTCGAAAAAATAACTGTAGACTTTATAAGTTCTTGCTAATTAGAAGGAGCATTTCGTTTCTTAGTAAGGAGCCTATCGTTAATAAATCACATATTAAAACTTCACAGATTCAGTTAGTAACCATATATCACAAATTCATCATGCTCACAAATCATGCAAGCAAAAGTCATGCAAGTATATCATACATCTTTCAGCAAAATATATCGTCATCTTAATTCTCCCCCTTTGTCATTATCAAAATGTAAAGGGAAAAGAATGAATCGGGCAAAAAGAGCAACAAAGTTATCGAAGAGACATATATCATTTCGTGCTCAAAATCATATAAGACGAAAATATATCATAAACTCTTAACTCTCCCCTTTTGTCATTATAAAAATATATCTGCCTCCCCTGCATTAAAGATGAGAATTCTTCATAGAAGGATGGATTAATAGCACTAAAATTATGTCATCAACATATATTTGTACTATAAGTAAATCATTCTCCTTTATCTTAATAAATAAGGTTTTATCTACCTTTCCTTTTTCGAAGTTATTTTCAAGCAGAAAATTACTTAACCTTTTATAACACGCTCGAGGAGCTTGCTTTAGACTATATAAGGCTTTAGATAACTTCATCACTTAATCTAGATTGTCTTCTTTCTCAAAACTTGGAGGTTTCTTAATAAACACTTCTTTGTTAATGTATCCATTTAAAAAGGCACTTATGATATCCATTTGGAATAACTTAAAATTTCTATAACAAGCGAAAATAGAATTCTAATTGACTATAAATTAGCAACAGGTGTATAAGTCTCATCAAAATCAATACCTTCTTATTAACTATAACTTTGAGTTTAACTTTGTTTCTTACCATCTTACCATTTTCGTCACAGAAATCTTTAAATTTTCTTCCATGATTGCTCCAAATTGATGAAATGCAATACTCTTTTTCAATCTAAATTTTTCTGTAAAACTTCATCTTTTCTTTTAATGTAGTTCAAATGTAATATTTCAGCTGTTATGTGTCTCGAACACCCAATAATATCCATTGATTTTCTCTTATCTCTGTTTTGAAGCATATCTATAGAAAGTATTTTCTTATTTTAGGTACCCAAATTTTTGGGCCCCTTTAGGTTAGTAATTTGACCTTTCAGTCTACAAATATACATTTGAGATAATTTTCTCATTATACGAAGTTACAAGAATGACTAATATGACGATGTTTACTACAGTAGAATCATAGAACAAATGAATGAGAATTAATATAATTTCTACCATGTATCAGGTTCCTTCTGTTTTGGCTATATCTATTGATGGATTTGACAAAGATGTTCTTATATGGCCTGATGTTATTGTTTTTATTATATCCTATTCCGGTCTTATCAAAAACGCATTTATCACTGCCAAGCAATATATCAAGGTTGTTCATTCCATCAATGAAATTTGCTAAATCTTTTTCTAGAGATAAGATATTTCCATCATTTTTCTCTTTCTTAAGTTCTAAGGTGGAAACTTTTTCTCTAACTATCTCACCTTTTTAAAATCATTTTTGAGCAATGAATTTTCCAACTAAGCCATTCTTTCTTCTAGAACTTCTTTTTCAGAGACCTTTTGCTTATAATCAACCTCACGAGACATATTCTTGGTCGTTAAATTCTCATTCACAGATTCCAATGATTTTATCTTACTCTTCAAAGATGCATCATTACTCTTAGATTTCTCAACTTCTTTGAAATACTTCACTGTTAACCTTTTGTACTAATCATGCAATTTATGATATGCATTTTTCAATTCATCAACTTCAATATCATAGTCAAAATAATATGCGTCATCATCTTCAGATTCAACCATAAGATAGACATTGCTTACTTCTTTAGGCTCTTCTTCTTCTTCAAAGCTTTCAAAATCCTCATCTGACCAGGATGCTTTTAGTGTCATTCCTCTTCTATAGGAGGATCCTTTAACTTGCCTAAGATCAGTTTCATGGATCATCAAGTTTCTTCTTAGCCAGTCGAGTGAAATAATGTCTAGATCCTTTGTAGTTTCTAGAGCTGTCACCTTATGTCTCCATTTCTTTGGTAGTGACATTAGAATCTTCATTACGAGCTCATCATTGAGATGTATCTTTCCCAAGTTCTTTAAGGTCGTGATGATGTTGTTGAATTGTCTTAAGAATTGATCTATGATTTCTCCTTATTTCATACCAATAGTTTCATATTGATGCATTAAAAAGTTTATTCTATGTTTTTTTACCTCATTCATTCCTTAAAAGGCAATTTGAAGTTTATCCCAAATTTCTTTTTGTTATAGAGAACTAGGATAACTTTTCATATTCTTTTGGAGACAACACACATATCATATGATGTTTTACTTTAGCATTTAGTTGTGGTTTGGCATTTAGTTGTGTCTGTCAGCATCAATCTATACTTCTACGTGATCAGTAGTAGGAAGTGTAGCTCTAACTCTGATAGCTTGCCAGACTTCGATATCTATAGATTGGAGATATATGGTCATTCTTTCTTTTCAATATGAGTAGTTATTTCCGTTGAAGTAAGGAAGCTTTGAGACGAATTGTCGTTTAAAACTTCTCAAATTGTTTGTCATGATCTATCATGTGTTGTAAAACAAAAAAATGTGAAACCTCGCTCTGATACCAAATGATAAAGCAAACAGACATAAGAGGGGGGTGGAATCGTGTGTGACTTAATTTTTTTTTCAAGTTACTTTCAATTAATATAAAAATAGGGGCCTGTTAAAATTTAAAATGATAGTAGCCTATTAAACAACAAGAGCTTGTTAGACGATTGGAACCTGCTAAATGATAAGAGTCTGCTATGTTAAAACAATTTAAAACAGAAGGTGCTTGTTAAAACTGAAAGGAACCTCTTGCAAGTTGAAAAACAAAAAGAGTCTATTATAAAAGTGAATGAGCGGCTTGCTAAAATGACCACATACACAATAATGCGGAATTTTAAAAGTTAATGAGAGAGAAGAAGGATGCAGTCAATTTATACTGGTTCGACTTACAACTCATGCCTACGTCCAGTCCCTAAGTATCTAACTTAAGTGTTTCACTAAAATTTCAAAGTAGTAATTTGACGGGCCTCTTCAAGCTTACGAGTACATATTTTTCAAGGTTCTCTAACCTTCCAAACTAGTAATATTTAGCTAGCTTCTATAAGCTCTCAACAGATGAAAATGTAATTTGTTTGATATGAGCTTTAATGATCTCTCTCAAAAAGAATTTTTACTTTCTAAAGTACAAAAGATTTGATAAGAATATGACTTTCATGAGTATTGATGCTGTTGATGTAATTCAAGAGTCTAATATGTTTTGGCAAAAATAGTTGTTCTTCCTTAAATAGGCATTTTCTTCAACTAACTGTTACTTTACTTGCATCCTTAGTCAACTAGATAGATTTAAATCTGAATAACTTTGATGTCATATTTACCAAATATCTTCCAATCATCACAAAGCTCACATATGAACTTTATAATTAGTAGGATCCTTTCGGATAAGCCATTTATATTAAGGCAAGTTCATAAAGGAGATTCCTATAAAAAAGGATGTGTATTGCTTATGATTTTATTTCCTTTTGAGAATTAACTCGTTAACAATAAAAGGAAATAAGTTCAATGATAACAAGATTCTTCCGAATATTGTGAAATAAATAAGATAAGTTTATTAGGAAGGTTTCTATAATTATATAGGGAAATAAATCCAATTTGAATTTTGAAATATTATGTGATTAATATTTGTACTTCACATATAAAATGTAAAATATACATAAAATATAAGCAAGGATTGAAGTGTTGGATACCCTTTTTTTTCTTCTTTAGCTGCTAGTGGTGGTTACATATAAAAAAGGGTATAGTTGAATTTTGCTACATTTCATTTTAGTTGCACGAAAACGAACGCTCTTATATTACAACGTTTTCATTTTCAGCTGATTAACTTCAATAAGCTATTTAAAAAGTTACTTTCCAAATGTTATTATTAGCTATTTGAAAGGTTAAACAGCTAACAACCACCAATGAGTTAAAAAAACAGCTGATTGATGGATATCCAAACGAGTCTAATATTTCATTCCGTTCCATTCTATTTATAAACTACTAACTAAATATGGCTACCAGTCTAATGAAATCATTTTTCATATTAGATTAAGACTAATAATTAGTGAGAACTTCCAATTATTTTGTTTGAAAACTGATCTTTAGCAGTCAAGTGTCATAAATTTGAAATCAACTTATAGAAGGTCCGCAAATTCTTTTAGATCAACACAAACTCGTCGGTGTATACCTGGTAGATGACTTAGAGTGATAAAAAGGTTAAATGCGCATTTCTACCAAAGTTCAGGTCTTCAGTTTTGCAGCGATAGTATGGTCATAGTCACAGACTAAAGCGATCAGAAACAAGCAAGATTGGAAAAGGTTAAACGAGAAGAGGCAAATACGTAAGTAAAAGCGAAGCAAGTACGAGGCAAGCCACAGTAAAAGACAGGCAACAAGTCCTGTAGAAGAAGGAAAATGACGTGTGGCCGGCTGATTGTCGACCATAAACTGAAAAAGAAAGGCCGGGACAAGCAGCCACGTTTGCCAACTACTTTACTCAAATCAATCAATCTTTAGTCCCAGTTGTATGAGAGGAAAGGCTAAACTATGCATAAACTCAACCACGTGCCCCATCCTTGATCATTGCAGGCCATCCGTACATTTAGCTCTGTCATATTTGTTTATTGCTAACTGTGGGGATGCTGCATTGGCACACGTTGGAATAGGAATTATGGAACGGACAATTTTATCCTGAAGTATGCTCAATGGTAGAAATCAACAAGGGATCACAAGAAAACAACTGTCCTAACATCCAAGTGAGAGAACAAAACTACACCTGAATTTTCTGAACTAAAAAAAAAAGGTTCATACGTCCTAAAAAGTGGCAGCTACCTAAGTCTTCTCCTTCTCTTCCTTCAGTTTCTTCCAGTTCTCTACACTAGCAATTATTTCTCCAGTTTTTATAAGCTAGCTAAGTCGCTTTCCATTGACAAGGACTTTGTGACCGAGCCGATTTCTAGCATTTTGGTCCTTAGAGTAAAGCATTACATTTGAGCAGAGTGTTATGATAAAATGCCATCGGATCAGATACCAGTTGAATTTAATAGTCCGAAAAATAATAACGAATATAAAGATATACAAAAATAAATGAGATAGAACACAAAGATTTAAGTGGTTCGGTCAACATGACCTACGTCCATGGCCGTAGGGTGAGCAATTTTACTAATATGTGGAGAATGTATATAAGTACAAAAGACTGGAATAAAAGGCTTTCAACACTTATAAGTATACAGAAGAAAGGATGAGAGGATTTTAGAAAGGAAAGAATAGTGATATTCCTCCATAAGCCTGGAACCATATTTATAGCTAAAGTCCTGCGCAATCGTCGCTCACCAAATCCACGCTTGAAGATCTTGAAGAATTTTAGCCATGTTAGGTGCATCCCTTTTTGACTTATAATAAGTAGCCATAAATTATTTGAACGCATGAAAAAATCGCAGCCACATTTAAATGCATGCAACCAATTATTAAGAGGGGTCAATTCAGATGCAACATAAAAAATGGCAATCTACGATGCGAATCGAGGATTTAAACATCTCCAGACCACCCTTCTTGCATTTCTTGGTCACTGTATGTCAGTGACAAATATTATGTATCAGTGCACTCTCTCACGGCAGATTGAGATCAGCTTTCTTCTAAATTTCTTTTATTTTTGATCAAGAAAATTGAATTACATTGGCTTTTGATATGGTGCAAAGGTAGCTCGGTCTCCTTTCATTTCTCGTCTGAGTAGACCTGTTAATATTGTAAAAGGATGAAGTTTCTAACCTTCAGATTATTCTCTTTGTAGTGCCTACACTTGATGAAAAGGTTTGGGCTCTATCCATCTAAATCTATCATCAGGTAAAGTCTAATTTAACTGAATTTGGATTTTAAAATATATTTAAACTTTAAACCGAATTTCAAATTTAGAGGATTGATTTAAATTTAACCTAAAATTCAATATGATCATTTAGATATTGTTAAGAATATCTAATATAAAGCTCAACTAGTGTTATTTACTAGAAGAGAAAGGACGGATCTCTTTTTTATGTCAATAAATTTATAATTATTAGTTTTAAATGATATATATATATATATATGTATATATATATATATGTATATATATAATATGTAAATTAAATTAACTTATTAAAATTAAGTAATAGCTTAATCTAAATAAAATTTGTATGTTTTAGTGTATTTCTATTTT
>JAOQMP010000009.1:26020020-26034948 GCA_027563575.1 Erythroxylum pedicellare | reverse complement strand
GTAAAACAAAGTTTACCTATGCAAAACTCACATAGCTAGTATTTGAGATTTGGGGAGATACCTAACAAATTTTATGTGCACTAATATATAATAATTTATAATAAATTAATTTGATAAACTATTACAAAAATTTTATTTTGAAAGTTTCTAATTTCATAAATTTGTTATGAAATTTGTGACACATTGACACCAAGAATTGGGCTATCCATTGGGCTGGTCAAAATGAGAGGCTCAACACATGTAAGAGTCAAGTTTCGAACAATTTACTGGTCCTAAACAAAAACCAAAAAACAAGTTTCGAACCAAAAACAAAAAGAGTCTAATCTTCGTCATTGCGATATGTTTGATTCTATGGAATCATGCAACAACTTTTGTCTCTTCGAATGTATTGGAATGAAAGAGCCAAGTTATTTCCTTTTTCAGTTTATAAAATGCTTGGAACCACACACATATACATGCACATGACACATAGTACTTGTGAGAGGGACCCATTGCGGGTCCTGTTTAGGGAAGAAGGTGATGATATGACCACATTAGAAATAAGTTTCCCATTTCCTTTTCCGCCATCGAGTTCAAAAGGAATTTGAAGTTCTAATAGTTAAAGCACGACTTGACGTTGGGGTCGACACCACACCATTTTTGGTTTATAGTTATACTTCTTCCTACGTACGTCTACTTGAATGTGAACGCTGAACACAACGCAATCTCTTGTCATTAGGACTCTCTCTCTCTCGCTCTCTTTCACACACACACACGTGAAATTATTATTATTACTGTCCAAGCATCTTACAACTCTGACTTTCTCTCTCTAGCCCCATGCATATATAACAAGGTTCCAAAGTGCATGTTGGTCATGCTTTGATCACACAAATACTTAGAATAAAGATCAATTATCAGGTGGTCGGGGCCGTCCATTCAGTTCTCTCGCTCATATACATACAACACAAGTTTCACTTTCATTACCTAGCTAGCATTTGCCCCACACTCTCACTATCAAACATTTAAAAGCATGATAAGGTATATATCTCACACACATGCGCCCTAGTTATAAAGAATCTCAAATTTTTCATGGAGGGATCTTAGCTAGCTAGGTTAAAAGAATCTTATGATGGAATAATTTTTCATTTAATGACAAGGACTATCTAGTAGCATAGGTATTGATTTAATGATTTCATAGGTATATATATATATATATATGAGAAGGTTGTTTAGATATATTTCGTGGTATTTGATTGGATTTGGATTCGAAGTCGTCTACCTATAACACCATCTCTTTAGAATTTTTGCGTACTACAAGAGGTCATTTGTCAGTTCTGTATTTGTGGATGGATGATAAGAGAAATGGAGTGACACAGATAATCAGAAATAAAGGATTTGATCCCTTATACAGAATTTTATTGGCTAGAAAAAAGAGAGAGGAAGATGAAGAAGAGGAAGAGGAGGTTTATATATAGTGTTTAGATATATATTTTTCTTTATTAATAGATTTGAGATTTAACATATTGACAAAGGTGAATAATTTTGTTGGTAATTCTTTTATTGCATTAAATATTAAATAATTACTAGTAATTACCTCCGTTAAATTGATCTTGTGGATCCATTACCTCACCTAATCCCTCTGTAGGAGATGGGGGTGGACTTGTTAGGGACGATAGTTCATATATATGGTCATACAAATTTATATTAGGGCATGTAGCCTATGCTTTTATCGTTAAGAAATGGTGAGGGTTCCACCATGTACTGCAAGAAGAGTTTAAGTGGACCACCATCATCTGGCAGTATAGTTGTCATTAGATCTTGCGCAATAAGTTAGCCATGAAAGGAACATCACAAGAGCCAGAGGTAGGCTATGTAAAGGGCATCTTATTTTGTCCACCATTATCACTTTTTGTTGCCAAATATACATGACTTGCAATTAGGATGAGACTTAGCTATCATGTTTAGGTTCTTCCGAGGTAAGGGTTCTTGGACAGTTAGGTGTTTAGGTCGTAAGTTCGAAGGCAGAGCTTAAATAGTTAGAAAGGTGATAGCTCAAAACAAAAATCTTGTTAAGAAGTTCTCTGTTATTGTATGTGTTGATCACAAGGAAATATGAAATTGGTGTGAATTTTGAGTAAATTCAAGAACTTTAATCTTTCAAAAAAGAGAAAATTTCTCACCAGGACAAGGCAAAGTTTTACTTTTTTTTTAATTTTGCGCAGAAGAGGCATAAACTCAGTTGGCTAATTAGCAAATAAGGAATAAATTAGCAACAACAAAAAAAAAGGCTAAGAATGATCAATTTTGTATTCCAACTTTTCAGAAATATCATGTTTCTATATTTGAATTCATATCTAAATTGGTGAATATGGTACTATGCTTTATAAAATTATACAAGTTAGGATCAAGTTAATTACTATGAAAGTGGGTTTAGCTTTAGACATAGGGTGCAGATGGATCATGCATCCGGACCCAAAGGAAGCATGCAATCAACACACGAAATCGGATATCTTTTTTACTTTTCTGATGAAAAATATACATCGAATTATGATTTTAATTATGGCGAAAATCTTAAAAGTTAGGAATGAGCAGTGATTAGGTTCGTAGGTATAGGCTGATTTGGGAAGCACTAGGTGTAAAATGGAAAAGCATAACCATTAGTAATGATAGGAAACCCTTTATTGCTAAACGTTTATTAAAGAGAGGGTGACACAAAAAGGGAAGACAAAAAAGTGGAAGTTCATAAAAAGAATGGATAGCGAATGCCAGCCAAAGATGGAGAAGAATCGAAGAAAGAAGAACACAACCATACAAGTTTTGGTTGTTTGATTAGAGAAACTTCCCCCAATTGCTTGCTGTACCTTTAGGCTTGTGAAGCCCCAATGGCTAAACAACAGAGCAAGGTTATACTCCTGCCAGTCTCATCTCATCGTATAAACAAACAAATATATTTTTTGTGATTTTAATCTTTTTTAGTATTTTTATTTTAGAAATAACAAGGCATGATATTAAAAATTTTTAATTTGTTATCTAAGTTTTTTTAAAATCATTATTAGAATCAAATTTATGTTAAGAGTAATTTAATAAACACTTAACAAAATGTGTTTTGTTAATTCTTAATATTTTAAATAATTAATAAAAAAATTAATTAAACGAGTAAAATCACATGAAATATTCCACAAATTTATTAACTCACGAACATGTAAAATGGAATTCATGACTTAATGTAAAGTTTATAAACTACATTTTAGTTACTCAAGATTTCAAGACAGGCATGAATTGGTGGCTTCAGCTTTAAGCCTCCAGTTTTAACCTTATCTTTAAACGTATAAAGTAAAGGACGATGAGGAAGCAATTTGGAGTTCGTGGATTGTTGGATATAAATTGAAGAGCAAGTAATAGTGATTACGCCTTGGCAGAGTGTGGGATGGTACTTTGTGTGCTACGGTAATTAATAAATACTAAATAGTATAAAAAAGCTACAAAAGAAACAGATGTATATGGCCTGAATGAATGAAATATGGTACCACAAAACATGAATAAATGAGGGGACTAGCTAGTAGCTTCGGGCTATGTGTAACCTAATGAAGAGAGGGAAAGCGACATAACAGCCAGAGAGGCTCAACGGTTTCTCAGAGGTGGGCAGGAGGTGGGGTTTTAGACTACTAGTGTGGGGTTAGGTGATGTAGTAGAAGCATTGGAGTCGGAGGTTTGTGGTGGTGAAGGGTGGTGGTGTGACCGGTGGTTTTTTGTGAACTGTAATACTATTCTGATACTCTCTGCTATATTATATATATTAGCTGCCACAGTAGCCCCACTTTTGTTGTTGTGCCGTGGCTGTGCCCATAAAGGCATTATATGGGTATCCTCATTCCTCATCCCTTCCCTTCGCTCCCCATTCAAGCCCCTTTTCAGGTACCTGGTTGATTTTGCACGTGTCCACTTCCCCTCACACGTGGGTCCACTTTCCAATTTGCAGTACTATATTTACATATTTTGCAATAAATAAAATGAATCAAATTGAATTCTTAACACACACACTAGACACCTGTAGGCCTCGTATGAGTTTTGTCTACCAATCTAAGCCCTTTGGTCCTGGACTCTGGGGCATGACAGTTGTTACCATTATCATCCTCATGAAACGGATGCCACTACTTGATGGAGACACATCGTTGATGCTTCCATGGTTAGTAATCAAGCATTACATTTCATTAAACACACGCTCGTATGGTGTTAAGCGTCTATGTAACACTTTCCAAACTCATTTTAACTCTATTTTAATCCATATTGAATTACTTGATTTACATATTTATGATGGTAATTAATAGTATATATGAGATTAAATTTTATTTTCACAAAATTTTAAAATGTGATAAAGTTCATATAATAATCGAGAATTCGTAAATTTTATTTTTAAATATGTATAATAAAATGTAAGAATATTTAGTAGTTTGTAATAATTATATATTTTAAATAAATTAAAAATTAAAATTAAAATGATAAATGTAATCTAAATAATTCATAGTGGAATCTGTCTGATGAAACAATACATTGTTTGACGAGTGAAAATGGGGTAATTCATTCGAGTTTTAATGGAGTGATAAAAGAAAACGAGATATCCTTCAACATGGTCTGATCGTATGTCGATCAACTGTTACAGTAATGTGTGATTGGTTTGCGTCTATCTACCTGTACGTAGGGTGTGGTCCTTACTTTTATAGCTTAAGTAGCCATACTGTATCTACGTATACATAACAGTTTATCTTGCGCCACTAAACATTAACAGTACAAAAATACCATATGAAACCCAATTTAACTTAAATAATATAGCTATAAAAGGTCGAGCATGAGAACCTTTCTTCTGAATAAATGATGAAAGAGGTCCCCTAGCAACCCCAGTAGGGTTTTTGAGAGGCTTTATCTCTGGGTCTAAAAGGGTAGCAATCACACCCTCACAACTCATACATATATACATACATACACACACGTATATGTATATATATCTTCAGAGACACACCCATTCTCTGGAGTTTGACGTTAACTCATGATATGTCCTCGGAAATTCTTAGTAACTGTTACCAACTGCTTGTGTATAGCCCATAATTACCATATTTATTAATCTGAGTTGTTGAGTTGCTGTACCATAGTCACATTTTCACATGGTTAGCAAGTATAAAGTGATACAGAAGGTTATATTAAAGAAACAGTACTTTGTTGAGCTGGCTTTGCAGTTTTGGCATTCTACCAATTCCATTTCTTGTGATCTATCTCGTGAAGCCCTTCTCATTCTCCCCTTATCCTTCAACCGAATGGTACGTTCTCTTTACAATTTTGCTTCTGTTTTAGTTCTGTGTCAGCATTTCGCATGAATCTGTAGCTAAAAAACAAGCAATGACCAGATACGCAAGCGACCAAACCTCTCAGGGTGTCATTGGTACGATTGCTTTTGTAAATGACAGGGGGAAAAAAGAAAAAGAAGATAAAAGAAAATAGTGTTTAAATATGTTCTGATTTACAATTTTCCACGTTCACGAGAATTAGCGCAATAAGAATATGGTTCTATTTTAATGTACCGATTATATTTATCCTACGCCTTTTATATGCTTCAAACAAGTAGGGCCTAACCTGTGGGTTTAATTAGTGGCAAGTGGACTACGATATGAATATTAGTATGCTCATTTTTGGGTATAATTTCAGCTGAAAAATAGTATTGATGTATGTTAGTAAATAAATTAAGGACTTCTGTCAACATCGTAAGTTCTTCGACGATTGGTATTTTCTCGTAGGCTTCCTAAGCTTAGGATCTTGCTATGAAGGTTCATGTTGTCGTATGTGCGTAATAAAATATATGACCTTAGAAAAAAACAAAAAGGAGACTATCTGAAGGATAAGTGGTAATTAAACCCAGCAACGAAAACGACAGGATTGACACTTTTTAAGTTACGGCGGATGTGAATTTTAAAACTTAGACTCAATATATTGATAAATTATGGACTTTTCTAAATTTGCATATCAACAAAAATTATACTAGGTGTCGTGTAGGTGATGTTGTTTTAATGTCCCACTCACTGTGTATAATACGTATTCGCATTCACATATATTATTGATAGCACCTACACTATGTATGTATAAATATATATGTATATATAATTTTAGATAAAAGGTGAATATCACAATCTTACATTAAAAGAGATAAAAATTCTAGTAATTGTAATTTTACTAATTGCCAATAAGAGCTAGTTAATATTAAATTTATTTCTTATTTGACTTTACACAAAAAAAAGAAAATATTTTAAATTGAAATTGATTTTTGATAAGCATATATACCACTCAATTTATTGTTTATTTTTTAAGCATACCCAAAATCTCAATTTGTTGGTCCTATTAATTAACAGTGGAAGCATTGAAAAGATTTTACATGGTACATTTATAATTCTCATTATAACCATATATATTATAATTAATGTGACAGATCTATTTATTGATTTTGTAGCATCTACTAAGAATTAACTCAATCTTCAAACTATCATTTCTCGCTTTAAATTTTGTTTCACATACTTACTGCTTATCCAACATGGCTTGACTTAAGTAATAATATATCAGTGGATATATATGTGATTGTGTTTGGTTAATTTTGAAGGAAGAAAAAGGATTGCTATTAGGAATTGAACAATGGAACCCTCTTTTTCGATCTACACTAAGTCCTCGTGCGTTTATTTTCACCGACCCATCATCCTTTTCTCTTTTCTCCCAAAAAATGTGTTATCCTAATGGAAAAGCAACGTTATTAAATCTCCTTTGGATCACGTCTCAGTTTATAGTACTAGCATCATAGATTTTTGGACCCCACTGATAAAAGTCCCGTAGCAAATGCTTCAAAAGGAATCAGAAGTTCACAAAAGGTGAAGCGAGATTCCCTACGGAGCAGCTCTTTCCTATGCCTTCATACATACATCTTCAGAACCAGAAGAGATAATAATAAAACTACTTGCAGAAAATATGCAACTCTGTTATAATTCCTTGGTTATTTTAGACATAAACGAAACCCTTTTTATTTCATTTTCAAGGCAAGGTAAAGCTTAATTAATATTAAGTTTCAAATTTAGGCTGCTCAGTTTTCTGTAATTTCTTAATTATTACAGTTCCTTCCTTCCATACTCATTCATTAGAAAATCTTCAAAATGCAGCTGGTCAAATACAATCTCCTATCTAGATTATGATTCATCAAACTTTCTCATTGTCATTATCCATCAGTACAACAGAACAATATGGCGCCTGATGGTTCTGTCAAAATTCATAAAGTGGGGATGAAACAGGACCACCTCGTCAACCAATACGCTTCTCCACCTACCGGTGACTAGTCTTATATTTATCATGTACAACAAATTTAAATACGAAGAAACATAATTAATCATGTGCTCAGTCTACTTTATATCAAAATTCAATTCACCTTTTAGATGCTTATGTGATATATGCAACTCATACGGGTTCGCACTTACCGGGGGGATATCAGGCCAGTTGTTTATTACCTAATTTTGTACATTGTTTGAAGACAAGGACTTAATGGTTTTCCTATGCCAAAAAAAAAAAAAAAAGGACTTTAACAAGGTCTTTGTACTTTGCAATTTATAAAAAGACTTAAGAAGTTGGATTAAACTATGTTATCCGAGATACAACAGCCTTAATCGTTTTCCAAGACCATAAAAATTAAATTATTTACATTCTTGTTTGATGTGGGGCAACTTTCTAGTTTTAAGCCGATCGAGGGCTAATTAATTACAATAGTGTTTTATAAAGCATCTGCCCCTAAACAATTGTACGTTTACCTTCAACTTGTACTCGATAAATTAAGAAAATACTTAATATACACGTTTCCATAGTTAGAAAACTTGGAATTATCTGAAACATGCATAAAATACACGATACTTGAGTAATCGCCTTAGAAATTTTGGCACGACTTATTCAACCACATGTTCCATCCATTTCAATCCCCGAAACCAAGAAAATTTTTCTTTCTTTCTTTCTTTCTTTTTAAATTTGTATCAGAGTGTAGTTTTCTATTCCAACATCAACAACTCAAGTCAACTGTATACAACTATATATACAATGGATTGCAATTGTATGCTCTAGTTGCGTATATTGGTAAAGCGTTTATTTTCTTCTGATTGGCCTTTCCATGGTCACGACTCATGTCATTTACTTTGTCGCTCTCGAGGAAGAGAACCCAATCACTAGCTTTTGCTGAATTGAAGGAGGATAAGCAACTAATCAAGCATATCTAATTACCCTTTTAAGGTCATAGTTTGTTGCTTGCTTGTGGAGACTCCTTGTCTTACACTATGGATATATAGAACCGCGAGCCATATAACTTCTTTTGGACTCTAAAAGAGTCAACATTTAGGTTCATATAAGGTAGCTAGAAATCAAACCTGATGAGTCATTGTTTCTTAGATGAATCAGGGTTTTAATTTCGGACTGCAATCCTTGTAATACTATTATAATAAATACACATTACAATTTGAATTCGTTATGGTGATGGTTTTTATATATATTTTTATAATTATACTAGATTTAACATATCTAATGAGACAGGAGTACTTGAACAAGAAGATTATATATGTCTACCTCATCAACCTTCTTAAAAGGGATATTGCTGGATTTCAAGTTGGATGCTTTACTAGTAATAAATATGATTATTGATAGAGAGATGATATAATTAAAGGAATCTCTATCTCTATTCCCACTGAGATTAGGACGAGAAAATAGACTTTTCTCTTACTACTCAGGGCCAGAGCAAATAATCAATGGTACCAAAGTCAAAACTCAGAACCTAACTGAGCATGCTCTCTCTACCTCTCTGTCCCTTTCTTTCGCCAACAAGACTAATAAGAAGATTGAAAAAAAAAAAAAAAACCTAGAAGAAATGATGCATGTGTCTTGGAAGGAAAATTTCACTACAAGATTATTACTCTGAAGACCAACTGGTCATCGCTTGGTTGGGTCATAGTGGGAATATATATACATGGGGGAGAGTAGATAACCCGAAAATAATTAAAAGGACATGCTCACATGAGTCGAACCAGATCATTCATGGGCCCCTACGTATAACTCTTTTCTCTCTTACACTCCCATTTCTCTATCTCATGGTCATGTGTCATTCCTAAAGAACCGAAAGAGCAACAAAAAGAAAAATATATAGTCTTGCTTCACTTGTGAAGAGAAGCTTCGAGGACGAGAGAAGCAACTTGGGAAATACCCTTCTCTCCCCCTCTCCATCTCCCTCTCTGTTCGCCTAGGTCAGCAACAAGAATAACTTATGTTCATGTATTGAATTATCTGTTGCTTGTCTTTTAGGGTTTACAATGACATCTTCTTGGTCAAAGAAGAAGGCACCGACCGTTTGGTTTGTAGTACTAAGATAGCTTCCTTTTGCTTCTCTTGTGGCCTCGCAGATCTTGAAGCACCAAAAGAAAACAAAGTTTCATACCAAACAAATCCTTTCAGGTGAGTGACTTGATATAGTTTTTCACTTCAATATGTAAAAAGTTCGGTTCTTTCCCACCTTCCAATTGTTTTTTCCTTATTCTTTATATCATCGTTTTATTCTGGCGGGTTTTTCTTCTCCAAGATCCACAGTAGCCAGAAAGCTCGAAATTGAGGTGGGCAATCATGAACTTTGGTGAAGAGCAAAGAGGGTATCGTGATAAAGAGGAATTACAAGAGGAAGAAGAAGAGGAGGAAGAAGAAGTAGTGATGACAAGTAGGCTTCCTTTTCCATCTCCAAACTCCCCGTCTTCTTCAACCCAGTACAAAATTTTTCTTCCACAGCACCAAAAACCATGGCTTAGCTCATCTGAACCACAACATGATTACAAGTACCAAGAACCAAACTTCAATTTCGACAAGCAGATGGAGATCACGGACTTGTCGCTGGGGGGCAATAGTAATGAATCTGAAACTGGTGGAGCAGCTGGTACAAGTAGTAGATCTGTAGATAAAGAGCATATGTTTGACAAAGTTGTGACTCCTAGCGATGTAGGCAAGCTAAACCGTCTTGTGATACCAAAACAGCACGCTGAAAAGTACTTCCCTTTAGACTCCACATCGAGCGAGAAAGGCCTCCTCTTGAGCTTCGAGGATCGAAGCGGCAAGTCTTGGAGGTTTCGCTACTCTTATTGGAACAGTAGTCAAAGCTATGTGATGACTAAAGGGTGGAGTCGCTTTGTGAAGGAGAAGAAGCTCGACGCCGGCGATATTGTGTCATTTCAGAGAGGAGTTGGTGAGTCAGGACGGCATCATCTGTACATAGACTGGAGACGCAGGCAAAATGCACCAGATCCCACGTCGTACTCGCATTTAGAGCTCCAAAATCAGCTACACTTGCCACAGTCGATGAGGTGGGGCAGGCTTTACCCCTTGCCTCAGCCGTTATCGATACCGTCACGACCCCATGAACACCATCAACAACAACGATGGCATCATCTGAACTTCAATACTATTCAGCCTTACCATTACCACAATCATCTTCAACTCGCTACTGGTTATGTCAATGCAGCCCAGTACTACTTGAGGCCACCAGGGCCACACCAAATTGAGGCAATGAATCATCAGCAACAAGGATGCCAACGGATGCCAATGATGATTGATTCAGTTCCGGTTGTCCATGGCAAAACTGTGGGGAAGAGGTTCAGGTTGTTCGGCGTAAACATGGAATGTCCTATAGCAGATGATTCGTCCTCATCCTCGGTAAATACTACTAGTAACATTGCTCATGGCACAGCAGCTTTGTTCTCTTCCCACTTGGCTTCCTCATCTCTCCCACTTCTCCAATCAAGAGTACCCACTACCGCCCCAACTCCAACAATGCAAGCTGAGCTTCATAAGAAAGGAAAGACTTCGTCTTTTGATTTGGATCTTTGATCATCAAACACAACAAGCAGTGAAGAATAAGAAAGAAGACAATCTTTATTTCTCCACATTTAGTTTTTTGCGCTGGGTACTGATGAATTCGATCAGGACAAAGAAGGTTTCATGAGATATATTGGGTAAGCTAATTAGCTTTTTGATGAGTCTTCTTCATTTATTTAACTTCTTTCAAAGTAGTACTACAGCAAGTCAATAGGCGAAGGCTATTGGGGGGGTTTGTAAAGACTTGAATAGAGAGCAAAAAGATAGAACATGTTGAGCTGAAAAGACCCTTTTAACTGTGTATAACGCCATATATATACAGCTGAATATCGTGATGATTATTAATATATATACAATTGCTTTCAGTAGGGCTTTCTTTTCTTGCTTCCCCAATTATAACTGTATTTATGCGATGAGCTCTTCCCAGTTTGTTTGGGTTATATCTGTTCCTCTTTGGACATAGACTATACATTCTCTCTCTCTCTCTCTCTCTATATATATATATATCTGACAACTTATAGGGTACATATCACTGGCTAATGGGACACTGCAAAAGTTCCTCCTTTTTATCTTTCTTTTGTTCTATTACCTTATTGGGTTAAGGCTCATCCTACTGCTTAGTTAAGTTGGATTGCAGGTTTTATGCAGGAAGTTGCAGCGCTGTAAAAGGTAGCTTCTGTATCCTTACTGTTTCAACTTTATTCCTAACAAATTTTCTAGTTCTCGTAAACTTGGTTGGCCTGTTGTATATTCTTGATATGTAAGCTATTTGTTTATATATATTTGTTTTCTCTTCACAGCCAAACCAACCTTCATCCTTCCTCTGCCCACAGAAATTGTCCTTCCTTGTTAAAAGTGAGGTTCCTTAAATGAAGCTATCCCGAGATTGAATTCCAGTTCAGATTTGTAAAGTGGTATGAATCTTTTACATTACGGTTAAAGGCCAAGTCTTTTGGATCCTCAGGAAATAAGACCTTGGTTAGTTTACTCATCAGAACTGCGTAGCATTGGCTTTTCTTCATAAGATTTAACTTACGCTGCAGAATTAAGAGTACAAGATCCCTTCTTAACTCTAGTTCGCAAAAGTTTCGGCTCATACTTCACAGTTTTGTACAGTCAATTATTGAATCTGTAGTCTGCCATTGAAAGTTTGGCACCAAAATGACATCGGATCTTAATCTATAGGTAGAATTTCCAGAAAATAATTGAAGTGAAATTAACTTATCTTCTAATTGAAATTTTCTCTTAATCTTGACATGTACAAGTAGGAAGCTGCTTATGTACATTAACTTCATTTTAGTTCAAATCAGGAATTTGATTTACATAAGGATATTAAGCAATCGGCAATAGAAAATGCAGGAATGGTTCTTCAACTTTTGTTAGTTTCCAACTCCAATAAAAACAACAACAAAAAAGCTACATTCTTCACTGAAGACTCTTTTAATCTTTTAGCGTAGCATCTTTGTCCAAGGTGCTGATTTTCTGATCAAATAAATCTTTCCGTCCTACCTTTGCAGTCAAATTTGGATCAAACATCTTTTTCATTCCATCAGAAATCTGTACATCTCAAGAAGAAACTCAGAAGTCAATTTTCGCTGCTGTATCCACCAAATTGAAATGAAAACTAGCTTCCAATATTCCTCAATGTCTGCTTTTGAACGGTATGTCCATTTCAGCTATAAATCTTAGCTTTTCTTTCTTTCTTTCCACAAATAATATTAAATATTCGATTTATTCCGATTTCATTCTAAGAGAAATGTGCAAGTTCACTCTCTCAGAATTATTGAAAATTAAGGAAAAAGTTTTTTGCGTCGATTATCCAACTCCCTGAGCTCGATGGAAACATCTGAAAGCGAGGTTTACCTCAAAAACCTTCATGGATCTGCATTTCCCTTCCACACGCACTTTGTAACTTTACTTTTTTGGCTTATAAAACTTCCAATAGGATTAACATTACAATCTCTAAGTAGCTAGTTGATAGCTCTTCTGTTTTGATTTGTAATCTAACTTCAGTACAAGAAGGATACGAATGGACTTAAGCCTATTTACATCAGTTTATCTTATCATACAGCAAGCTGCAACTGAATAGGGTAGTTCATGATGGCGAAGACATAAGAGCATAAGTTGGTTCTGATTGGAATGTGATTTACTCTAAGATATTGTATTTATACTTACTTATCTCTGTGTTGGCTGTTGATATGAATTTCTTTGAGATTAAATTGGTGGCTATTGAAGCAGAAAGCAACGTCATTATTGTTCAAAGTTGACACTTCCTTATAAGGAAACACTTCCACCGATAATATTTTAAGTAATGTAAACTGAATGATTAAAGTATTAGGTTGGTTGTAGAATCCCTGCTTGAAGTCTCTTAGTCTTCATAACCTAAGTCTGTGGTGCCTTTTGGTCCAACATCTCCGCACCCAAAACAGCAATGTTCGTTCTTGTGTCGAAAACTGTTAGAACTAGCTACCACCAGCCCTTCTTAAATGATTAGGTTAGAATGTATATAACGTATTATATATAAGCTTTTTCTGGAAACACTTTCTTAATTAAAGTGGAGTTTGATAAACAAGGCCACTACATCAATGTTCAGATCATGAGTAAGTGTATATTCAAAATAATCTTGATTGATCAAGTCTATTCTCTAAATCTAACTGAAATTAAAAGTTGATTTTGCTATTGATAAATTACTAAAAACATAAATTATTTGATAAAGTATCAAATTATATGAACTCAAAAGCTAATCCCTTACTACTTTGTCCTTCCAAAAAGGAAATCAATGCCGAAAGGAGATCTAACTATTTTTGTCAAATAAAACTCTATTCTTGATAATTTGAACGAGCAAGAAAGAAGACTAACATTACTTGTACCATATAGATTTGGGGAGTTAGAAGTATTTCTTACGATATACACTGGGTTACATGCATCATTACGGGATCCATGTTGAAATGGAGTTTGTTATGGTGCATGATATATGTACCATTGCATAGCCATTTGTCATGGAGTGTGACTATGTACCCTTCTTGAGGGACTCTCAGGAAAGTTGTCTCTTACAGAGCATATGATGATCATTTACCTAATAACATCACCATCCCTTTCAGCTTATATCCTGCTTGTACTCAGAACTAGTGAAATGGATATATAGATGAATTACATATATATATACACATGGGGTTTAACTCCATAATTCATCTATATTTCTACAACTATTTCCTTCATTTTTTCCCCCCTGAATGGAAATGGATCAGATGTTTCAATATCAATTAACAATTTATCTTTATCCTTTTCTTCTGTTTGATTGTAATAATAAAGTCCCAAACTCAATCCATCAGGAAACATGGCAATGCATAAGGTGTCGGAAGTAGCACTTTGCCTCATCTACCAGGCCTTAGTGTGTGCTCATCAGGAGAGTAAATATGGACATAGACATCACACGTACCTGTTGTGACAGTCCACGAACAAATCAATTGGTGTATTAGGTCTATATCTAAGATTCCATCAGTTTAGTGAACAAGATGTTAGGTCGATCTTAAACCGGTACCTTTCTTTTCTACTACTTCTTTCTCTTGTACCACTCGTCCAATTCAGACTAAGTTCAAGCAGCATATACTTCTTATATCTAATCAAAGAATACATCATTAAATATTTGATTGCATATACTTAGTCGTAGCCTGACTGCTTGAGGCTTACATACACCCACCTATCCCTTTCTTCTGCAAAGCTATGTATTGCACAATGTGGATGTGTCAGTGTAAAACGGAGAGGTACAGAGAGGGTGAAAGAGGCCAAAGAAGAAGAATGACATGATTAGGAGCAGATGCGCATGCTATGATATTACGATTCCTTCCTTATTTTTAAGTCCAATTGCTCGTAGATGTCCGGACATGGGGCTACAGTACCATGCAACTGTAGAAAATTTTATTGTATTATGGAAACACCTGCAGAAACTCTGGTAACTCTGAAATTTTCTACTGAAACTCTTAGCCTGGAATTTGCAAGGAAAAATAACACAGTTTCCTGGAATTTAATTAGCCCATTTCT
>JAOQMP010000009.1:25995955-26007800 GCA_027563575.1 Erythroxylum pedicellare | reverse complement strand
TTTCTATCCAGCTTTGACACAAACTTTTGTTCTTCAATCTTTCATAAGAAACATTTCATCAATCGATTAGGTTATTGGGTGGAGACTCCTGGAAGAAGACGGTGGACTCAAGCTGCAATGCTTATGGAAGTTGAGAGACTTCAAATGTGGGGTTGAAATATTTCACTTTCAAATTGTGTAAATGGTTAAGGTAAAGGCTATTTTACAGAGGGAGGCGTCAGTTTTTCTAGTCCTAGAGTTACTAATGATCCAGTGTAATGCATGCTCCTAATTGTATCGACAATTATTTAGTGGTAACAAGTGAAGTATTCGGCTCCAAATCACTTTGGAATGGCAGCGTATAAGAAACAAATGGTTCCTATCCTCCACGACCCTGTTAAAACGTACGTAAGTATTATCAGCTACGTTACCATACCATTGGCTCTTGGTTTGGAGCCTATTCTTGATGGCAAGCCATGCGATGAAGGAAGCCTTAGGGCTAATTGTATTTCTCCACAGTAGATCAAACCATGGTATTATTGGATAGCTATTGGAAAACAATTGATAACATGATCGGTTAGTGAAATGGCTATTATGGTTCAACACCCATAAAGTAGTATCGTCATTACCAACTGAAGTTAGTCGAGGGAGATGTACCGAGAGGGTTGAAAACCTCTGAGCTCATCTTTCCATTCACCATTAACAATCGTGAAGATACTTTGAGATTGAGAGGTATTCGGTTCCTTAGTTGTTGAAAGTGAGTATGCTGGACGATATGACTTATGTCGAGCCAATTATCAAACCATATCCATGTCATTTAGCCATTCCCGATCTGCTGTTTGATGTAAGGATATATGGTCTCCTTCATCATTTGCTTAAGAATTAGAGAGCCATCTTTTGTGAAATCAACTTGCCAGAAATTCGAACACTTGAAGTAGTATTCATATAACCATTTAATATATAGAGCATGACGATCAGTATATAGCCTCCATAACCGCTTACACATTAATACTTTCTGCATATTAGTCACCGAGATAATACTAAGGCCACCTTGCCTTTTTGGTATAGTAACCTTACTCCACTTAATTCTTGCCTTCGTTGAGTTACCAAGTTGACCAGACCATAGGAACGTTTTCACAATGCGATGCATCTCTTTTATGGCTCTCCTTGGCATAGCAACATATGCAGTCCAATGAAGATGTAAACTCCCGAAATGATTAAAGTAATGCGAGCTGCATACTATAAGTATCTGTTTTGCATGCCATCACTCGAGCTTTGAGTTGTTCAATGATCAGAAAGCAGTCATGGAAACTTGAGTTTGTGTGCAGTAATGGGAACACCAAGATAGCTAAATGTCATAGAAATATTTTAAAGGCCAGTGAACCTCATGATTTCTCCCATGATCTGCATGTCTGCAGATATACATAGAGTCATATACTGCTCTTATCTGGATTATAATGCAAACCAGATCATTGAATGAACAAATCAAGTGCATTAGAATAAAGATCAACAATATATAAAGCTATCAAATCATCGGCATAGATTAAGTGAGTGATGTTGACCTCCCTGTGATTATGGTGGAATTGAAGTCATCATTACATAATATAAGCTTGTTTAATAACCTGGAAAAACCTTCCATAACATAAGTAAAAAGGTATGGAGACAAGGGGTCTCCTTGTCGAATGCCCCGTCCAATTCTGAATGGCTTAAAAGGTATACCGTTAACTATCACACTCAAGGAAGGGGACTGAATACAAGCCATTATCCACTGAATAAATTTCTGAGGAAGTTGCAACGCCTCAAGACATGACTAAATGAATTTCTAGTTGATGATGTCGAAGGCCTTGAAAAAATCAATCTTAATTAAGCAACTGTTTTTTTTTTCTTCTTCCAAATTTGTATTCCTTAAGCAATTCCTGAATCAACATAATATTATCGCCAATGATCTGCCATGATGCCCGCAACTGTATTATCGTCCCTAGACAATTCATCTGTGTATGATTCAGTAACATACAAAGTTGAAGCATTTGGAGCAGAATTTGCCTCTAAACTGCCACTCTAGGCTTGGATAAGGACTCTTGGCCGTAAGCTAGCAGTTGGCACATGACCATCCTTCTCAATTAAAACTTCATTAGGATTCAACACCTCAGAGTGTAACAACTTAGCAGAGCTGGGATCTTCAGTGTCCTATATAAGTTGAGCTTCACCAGTAACTTGATTTGCTTTCTCAAGATGAGTTATATCTATTGTAGATACCACTAATTCCTCCTGCCATCTAGTCTTGAACTGTTTTCCAATTCGAATCCATTTTTTCGTGGAATGACTCGGCTTCCAAGTATAGGAGAGGTGAATCTCAGTTTTTCTAGTGCACCAGACTCTCCCAATCTTAAGATGGATAAATTTTCCAGAAGGGAAGCCTTTTTCGGGATTTCAACACATAATTTTGCATGCCTATCCTTTGCATGGTGGCTGTTTCCGAATCCATGCATAGTGGTTTTCCTAAGGAACTAGCAACATAACTCAACTCCTCAATCGTCCAAAGTTCCATTGGTAAGTTATGAAAATGTACCCATATTGACAACACATCAATTGTACTTCGATCAAGTGCCATACCTGGTTTCCATTGCTGAACAAACAAGGGTTGGTGACCAATGTGCCAGGGCCCTTACTCAACAATCTCAGCTAAATTGGTTAATTTTCATATTAAGATTAATTACATACCAAACACAAATAATGAAACTTACACAGACTATCCTATATCAAGAAATTAAAATATTTGCAGAAAGATACATCCATATTGGGTTACTAACTTCTGACAAAAGATTCGACATTGAGGGAGAGAAACCAAAGCCATTGTAAGAGGAAGTTTCTCCGTTGTAATCCATGGAATGAGTTCTGGTGCTGGGAGTCCTCCAGCAGAGAAAATCGTGTATAATTTTTCAATTGAAAGATTCATTAACCTTAGGAAAAAGTTATCGATTCATCATTGACTTCAGGTACGTCATCTTGTTAATTCGTCTACCCCACTAAAACCTATAATCCAGGCTCCTTGGGCTAGTAGTAGATGCAGCGCACGTAAGGAAACAAGACCAGCTAGATACAGATATTTTATGATGTGAGTCAGTTACCAAAGTTGATTCTAGAAAGGGAATATTTGAAGTATATGCGTGGTTGTGTCAGGAATGATTGTAGTGCGGATGGTTGTTACAAACAATGAGAAATTCTGTTATAAAGGAATGTATAATGGAATGATGAAAAGTTGAATATGGCAAGGTATGATTCCCCAAGCAAGTTCCACCTCTTTCCTCCTTTCTTTGTTCCTACTTTCAGCTTTACTCTAACCTAATATCCTGTTACCTTTATCTTAGGATCCAATCTAGGTTGTTTACACCATTTTGTACTTTCATTGAAGGCAGTGATACAATGACAGAAGGAATGGTCACTTAATCTAAGGCCCTCAGCAAATAATTTAATAAGTTCATTGACTAACGTGACCAACATCAAAGTCAAAAGGAAAGAGGGCTTAGTATACAAGTTGAAGAAGTGTCTTTATAGGCTCAAACACGCACCAAAGCAGTGTACAAGAAGGTTGATTTATTTATAATCAGCAATGGCTATAAGTGAATGTTAGCTAATCCTTATGTGTATTTCAGAAAATTCCATAATGGTAACTTCATCATCCTTCTCTTGTATGTAGATGATATGTTGATAGTTGGACAAGATTTGACTTTGATTTGCAGGTTAAAAAAAGAATTGTCCAAGTCCTTTTACATGAAATCATGACAGGAAAGCTAGAAATATATGGTTGTCATAAAAGAAATATATTAAATGGGTGCGTTAGAGGTTTAATATGAAAAATGCCAAGCTAGTGAGTACACCATTATCAAATCATTTCAATTTAATCAAGAAAGCTTGTCCCACCATCGAAAAGGAGAAAGAACATATGTCCTCCATTATGTATTCCTATTATGTTAGCTCGTTGACATATATCATAGTATGCATTAGACCAGACATTGTACATGTTCTTTGTTAGTGAGTCGATTTTTGTCCAATATGAGAATGGTATATTAGGAAGCAGAGAAGTAGATCTTCAAATATTTGTTAGGTGCTGCTAGATTGTGTTTGAATTTTGGAGGTAGTGAGCCAATTTTAGAAGGGTACACAATTGTGAATATAGTTGATGATATTGATAACAAAAAATCGACCTTAGAATATTTGTTCAAATTTATGGGAGGAACTATTTCTTAGCAATCTAAGTTACAGAAGTGTATAGTTTTGTGTACTACTGAGGCATAATATATTTCAGTTGTGGAAGCTAGAAAGGAGACGCTTTGGTTGAAGCGATTTCTTTAAGAATTGGTCGTTAAACAAAATGAATACATGGTCTTCTGTGACAGTTAAAGCGTTATGAATTTTAGTAAAAACTTTATGTATCATTCTTGCTCTAAGCATATTAATTTGAGGTATTAGTAGTTATGGTATATGCTTAGAAAACAATTAATGAAGTTGAAGAAGATTTATACAGATAAGAAACTTGAGCTTTATAGTAAGCTTGTTGTGATGACTTTCAAGTGATTAATGGAGTGATAAATTTCTCCTATAAATGGGCTAGGGGGAGATTGTTGTGAATCTATATTAAGTAAAATCAATAATGCTCAAGTTGTCTCACTCTATAGGGATTTCTTATTCAATTGTCTTAGTCTATAGGAATTTATTATTCATGTAATTTCTTTTACAGCTTTTAGGATCGAATTCTGATTTTTCTTAATTAGTTATTAATTTCTTGCATCAATCCATTGTATGTAAAATCTATATATAAGATTATTTTCTAAATGAATAAATCAAGTTTTAATCTAACTTTACTTCTCTTCCCAGTCTTACTATGAAACTTTATATTGCAACAGTGACACCAGAGTCACTGAGCCTGGTTAGAACAATAGCAACATCGTTCTTTTCATAAATAGATTTATGTAACAACCTTCTTTCCATAAATAGATTTCTACGGCTATAGAAACTTTTTTCTAACTAGCAATTCCTTGTTTTGATGGTCATTATGATAATTGGAGTATGCTAATGGATAATTTCCTGAGATCAAAAGAATATTGGCAATTTGTCTTAGAAGGAGCGCCAGATTCACCAACAACAATGTCAAACATACAAAAGATAGAAATAGAAGGGATGAAGTTAAATGATCTTAAGGTTAAAAACTATCTATTTTAGGTTATTGATCATTCAATCGTGGAGATAATTCTTTCCAAAGATACCTCCAAGCATATTTAGGACTCCATAAAGAAACAGTACCAAGGACCAATAAAGGAAAAAAGGTAATAGCTTTAAGCACTCCATTCAAAGTTCAAAGCACTTTGAATAAAGTTTAGCAAATCATTCATCAATTACTTCTCATAGACAATGGCAATTATCAAAAAAATGTAAATTTATGACAATAAGAGGGAAGACGTTACTATCATTGAGAAGATTCTTAGATCGATGAAACCATAATTTAATTTTATTATTTGTGTAATAGAAAAATCTAAAGATATTGATTCACTTTCAATTGATGAATTACATAGTTTTTTTATTAGTTTATGAGAATAAAGTTAATCAAGAAGAGAAAGAGGAACAAGCTTTAAAGGCTTTAACAGAAAACCATCTGAATGTAAGTAAAGCATATAAAGGACGAGAAAGAGCCAAAGTCAGAGGCAACGACATCAATAGAGGCAACAATGATCAAAAAATCAACAAGAATGCCAAAATAATCAATATAAAAGGAAAAAGGATAATGATGAGTTTGTAACTAAAAATCAAAGTTAGCTAATAAGTCTAATGTTGAGTGTTACAGTTGCCATCATTATGGTCATTACCAATCAGAATGTTAAACCAATTTATCCAAAGGAGATAGTGAAAATTCTTATTATGTAGAAAAAGGAAGAAGATGAAGAAGTATCCTTACTAATGATTTTTCTTACAGAGGAGACTCCCAACAAAAACTTATGGTACCTAGACATAAGTTACAACAATTATATATATGGAGACAAATCATCATTCTCCTACTTGATGATTCGTTTCGTCATAACGTAAAATTTGGCAATGATTACAAAATTTATATTATGGGGAAAAGGAAATGTAACAATTCAAACTAAGGGAAGTGTTGATCAAACTATATATAATGTTTTGTTTGTTCCATAATTAAAGACAACTATGCTTAGTATTAGCCAACTTTAAGAAAAGGGTTATGAGACTTCTATTAAAGGCAGAGCATATCGAATTCAAGATGAAAATTATGCTTAAGAGCTTAAGTTAACATGACAAAAAATTGCACGTTTTCATTTTATCTTCACAACATTAATCATTTATGTTTTTGAGCAAAATTAAAGGTTGCAATGTAGCTATGGCACTTTTGATATGGGCATATAAATTTTGGTGGACTAAGAACACTACAACAAAAGTGCATGGTGACTAGTCTTCCTCAAATAATAGTTTCTTTTAGTGTTTGTGAAGTCTGTACAGTCAGTAAACAACATCGTAATCCATTTCTAAAAGGTAACTTGGAGAGAAAAGGTAGCATTAGAGCTAGTTCATTCTAATCTTTGTGGGCCAATAAACCTTTGTTCTAATGGAGGTAAAAGATTTAATCACATTCTTTAATGATTTTAGTATAAAAAAGGGTTTATTTCTTACAAGAGAAATTTGAAGATTTTATAGCTTTCAAATATTTTAAAATGCTTATTAAGAAAGAAGTGGGTAACTAGATAAAACTACTTTAAACTGATTGCGGAGAAGAGTTCAACTTGGAAGAATTTGTAAATTTTTGTGATAGCTATGGAATCAAGAGGCAACTTATAGCAGCCTACTCGCCCTAACAAAATGGTGTTTGTGAAAGGAAGAATCACACTGGACCTACATGGGCAAAATCTTCTATAATTAACTTTTTGTTTTCTACTTTCAACCCTACTATTCCAGTGTGAAAAGGAGGTTAGTTTTGAAAGTTTAACAACTGGATACTTATGTGAACTTGCTTCCGAAGTTTACTGGACCCCACAATCACCCATTCTAAAATACGTACAATAATAACAACATCTTAGTAGAAGTTTCGCTAAGACATAGGGTCCAAGGAAGTCCAGAAGTAAGCAATCTTATCCCTAAATAATAAAGAGGTCATTTTTGATAGACCTCTAGAAAAAAAGAAAAATCGAGACTAAAATAAAATAAAATAAAAATAAAAATATTTAATAATAAAAATATATATATATAAATATAAATAAAGAATAATAAAAGATACATATTAAAAAATACATAAACAAGAAAGAATATAAATAAATAAATAAGTCATTATAAGAAAATGTTTAGGCTAAGTAAGGAAACGTTTAGGGTGAATAACTAAGAGGGAAGTACTATATATTAAATGTTTAGGTTAAATACAAAACATAAGACTTGAAGGAAAATATTTAAGAGATCTTATTTGAAAGAGGAGGACCTATCTATATGAGATCCTTTACCCATATCTTAGTATGTCAAAGTTTTTTATTGACAGTCACATCCTCCGTAAGTTCTGGTAGAGCCATATCATTTTTTATCACATCCTCCCAGTCCTTCTTAGGTCTTCCTCTTTTTCTCTTATAGTCCCTAAATATAATCTTCTTGGATCTTCTCACTGGAGCATTAGGATGTCTCCTCTTAATATGTTTGAACCATTTAAGCCTTATCTCTCTTAATTTTTTTTTATTATTAGCCACCCTTAATTTGTCTCTTACCATTATACTCCCAACCTTATCTCTTCTACTAAAGTTGCATATAAAATGGAGCATCTTCATCTCTGTTATCATTAAGTTATAACTATGCGCCTGTTTTATATGCCAACAATCCATACTATAGAGTGCAACTGACCTAATTGCTAAATGATAGAATTGACTTTTAAGCTTGAGTGGTATCTTCTTGTCACATAAAACTCCTGATCCACTCCTCCATTTAAGCCATCTTGATATGATACGGTAAACTATTTCTTTATCGATCTCTCCATGGATTTGGTTGATAGATCCTAAATACTTAAAACACTTTTTATATGGTATAACTTTTGAACCAATCTTTAATCCACATTGGAGGTTACCATATGACCTAAAAATTTACACTTTAGGTACTCAGCCTTAGTCCTACTTAATGTAACTCTAGTGTTTCCTTCTAATGTTTCAACTTGACATTGATACCCTCTTTTATCTCATTCACTTAAATAATGTCATCAACAAATAATAATACTAAGGCATATCCCTTTTCAATCACTACCGTAAATAGAAAGAGACTCAATAAGAAGCCTTGGTATAGCCCAACATCTTTATAGAAATAGAGGTATCTCCTCTTGTCGTCCTTACTCTAGTCTTTACACTTTCATACATATCCTTAATAACTCGTAGATAGGTTATAAGAACTCGCTTAACTTTTAAACAACTCTACATGATTTCTTCAGGTACCTTTTCATAAGTCTTTTTTAAGTTAATAAAAGTCATGTGTAGGTTATGTTGTCTTTCTATGTAATATTCCATTAATCTTAGAAGGAGATGTATAGCTTTTATCGTGGACCTTCCTGGCTTAAAACTAAACTAGTTCTATGAGATAGTGCATCCTTTCTCACTCTCTCCTCAATCACCTTCTCAAATAACTTTATGGTGTGACTAATTATTTTGATACCTCTATAGTTGTAACAACTGTAGATGCCCCCTTTGTTCTTATATAATGAAATAACATACTAAATATCCACTTATTTAACATTTTAATAGATTTAATGATCACATTAAAAAGCTTGGCTAGCTAAACAAGACCCCCTTCGCCTAAGCTCTTCCATACCTATATAGGTATGTCATCAGGCTCTACTACCCTTCCACTCTTCATCTCCTTCAAAGCTCCTCTAATTTCTTCCTTTATTACCTGTTGTCAATAGGTAAAGTTACGATATGTATCAAACGTGCTAAAGATCACCTAAAGAGATGTTGTTCTCTACACCTTCATTAAAAGGCTATAGAAATTTCTCTACCATCTTCTCTTGGTGTCATTTTCAGCCATAAGCACCTGTCCTACTTAATCTTTTAGAATCTAAGTCTCTCATTTTCCATTCCTTAGCTCTCACTAAATTGAATACATCTTTTTTTTAATCTTTAGTTTCCAATTATTGGTATAATTTCTCGTAAGCTCTGGTTTTAACTTTTGAGGCTATTTTATTTACATCTTTCTTTTCTAATTTGTAACTTTCTCTGTTACTTACCGTCTTTACCTCTGTGGTGCTATCTAATAAAGCTTTGTAGGTAACCTTCTTGATATGACCCTACTTGGGCTGCATAAGCACACTCCACATTAAAATAATACCTTTCACCAAAATCTTTAAGGACAAGATCTTATCACTAGTCCTCTTTAACTTATAATATGATGTATGAGTTCGTTAACAACCAATGATACCTACCCTATTTCATTGCCTCAAACATCTTGAATACTAAAGTTTGAACCATTAATCTCTTTCTCTTTGGCCCTAGTCCACTTTTTCTCTTAAATGCTTGTTATATGAATCTTATATTTGTCTAGAATCTCCAATAATTCCAATAAATTCCCTGTAAGGCTCCTGATGTTCCAAAAACCTATCTACATTCTATCAACTTCTCTTTTCTTATATTCAAAACTCATCAAAAGGACTAACCCTTATTTTATCGTCAGAAGTCAAAGTCACTACTCCTACTTTAATATCAACGCAAACTCTAGAAGACAAGCCTAACAAATACCTAAACGCCTATAAGATTACTTGAGAAAGGAAATAAGGATTGATCTTAAATCCCAAAATGGACTCCACAATAAAAGGATGCCTAATCTCAAGCACAAATAACCGGAAGCAAATCAAAATTTTGATGGTTTAAATATGATATATGCTTTATTCCAATAACCAATCAAACATGTAGAGTTGAATTATTTTTGGGTCACTGCTATAAGTTACCTAAAGCTTTACTACTTATAATTATAAAAAAACAACGTATCCAAGTTAAGGATAACTAGTGAAGAAACCTAAAATGGTATAAAAAAAAACATAAACTCTTAAAAATGGTTTTAAGGAGGTGTACAATTTCAAAGACTTTGATGAGCAGAGGAGAATCTTTCCTTTATTTAGAAGTCTATTTTTATTTACTGAATTAATTTACATAGATCTTTTTGGACTATTATGGCAAAGAAAAAAGAACACACATCTTGCTCAATGTTTTGACTCCTTCTGATGTGATCACGACTGTACGATTTTGTAAGTGAAATAGTGCTAAAGATGAGCTAGTGATCGTGTCATTTGAGCTTTAAAATTTATAAGCCCTCCAATACCACAAGCGCACAGGTCAAGACCATAGTATAAAAGGTGTTGATCCCACGAGAAGGGTACTAGCCTAATGCTAAGTCATCTAAGGATCAAATAAAAGAATAAAAAGAAATAAAAATTGCACAAGTGAACATGGAAAGTAAATACGAGAAATTGATTTAAGAATTGTAAAGTGAAAATTTCAACAAAACAAAATTAAATTAAGCAATCACATAAGTCACAATAGAAATGTTAGAGTAGTGCTCTAAAGGAAATCACCTTTAGCACTTTTGTATAAACTTTGTTTTGAATAATAAAGCAAAAGGCAATTTTTCATTAATATGATGTTCATTTATTTATGAATTAATATCAATCTTAAATCGAATTAATGAAGTACATGATACAAAACATAGCATGAAGGAAATTTTGATGAGATGATAATGAGATTCCTATCATGTGTAATTATGTTAGTATCTAAATTATCCCTAGTTATAGGATTAGTAAGATAAGACATTACTAATCCAGATAGACTAGCACATGTTATACTCCTTAATTTGATCAAGCAGTGGATCTCACAAATTGTAAGCATAAGATGTTTAGAGTTAACGTGTGGATGCTTACCAAGAGTAGTAAGTACAATGGATGACCCACTATGATATTGTTATATAGATGATCTTTCAAACGTCAATGATTAATCTCATTATAACAGTAGTGCAATTATCCTTAGATTTGAGGTGCTCAAGGATATCTTAGATACTGATCATGTGCTTTGACATCATTTCTTTTTATCTCAAGATAAGGTCGCTCATAGGATGGTGATTGGGTACAACTATTGATATTCGAAGATAATTGGGTAGCCAATAAAGGATTCACCATACCTAATAGAAGGAGATGATACTCATGACCTCTTGTAGGGGTCATTACTGACGAGCCTCTGGCCAGAGCAGTTATGTGTCATGAAGAGAGTCTTTCATGACATATAGAGTAATGAGAACCTCATGACAAGAACTAACATCACTTGGACTAACTGTGACATAGTCAGTTTAGTGGGAGTTGACACACAACCCATACTCTGAACCAAGTGGGGTATAGAATGGTGAAGGGACGAATTGCATGGTAATTGTCTATGGAAAGATTCATAGGTCAGATAATTAACTATCAAAGAGTTTGTGTGTTAATCCACTTATATTCTGGTGAATTGGCATTATGAAACTCTTCATGATTTTCTTGAATTAAGAGTTAAGTCAAGTACCCAAAATAATCAGAAACCTAAGGGTTACACACATAGAAGATTGGATAAAAAACAAAGTTTGTAAAAATTAGATTTCAACACTTTTGTTGCATTATCATGCATGTGATGCATGAATTCATGGTTCCCTAATAGTGGTATCAGACCCAAGTTATGCATGTATTAGATGATGTATTGAACGTGTGTAAAGTGTTTGTTGGGTTGTGACTGACATGCATATTGATTTCAAAAAATTCTTATAAATTCTAGAATTTTTTTTATTTTCTTTCACATAAATGTTTATAAGGTGTTATGTTATGTTTTGT
>JAOQMP010000009.1:25941102-25955502 GCA_027563575.1 Erythroxylum pedicellare | reverse complement strand
CTAGATCATTTATTGGGCCACTTTATTATCTTTATCTGGATCAAATGGCGTAACTTAACCGGTAATTTATTTAAAAAACAAAATTGCAATTAATGTTAGTCCAATTTTATGAGCCATAGACTAATTGTCCCTAAGGACAAAAAAAAATGTCTAACACAGTCGTCTCCTATCTTTATAAGACGTTTGGTGACTTATGCTCTACATTGATAGGCAAACATTTTCTTTTCTTCATAAAAAGATAAATTCCATAAATATATTTAAATGTTCTATTTTATAAATAATCAGGCATGTTCCTTAAAAGTCCCAAATCAAAAGCAAGTAAAGCAGACAGCTGGCACATGCAGTAGTAGCACGTGCGATGCATGCCCCATAATACGGTGCATATTTGTGAGCATGTGGTGTGTGTCTAGCATGGTGCGCCTGTGGTGTATGTCTGGTACAAGCTTGATGCATCCAATGACGCGTCAGGTATGGCGTGTGCGTTGTACACGCTTCCAACCCACTTGTAGCACTGACATCAACACACTTTAGGGAAAAAAACTCAAAATTTTTAGAATTCACAATATAATCTCTCAAGTTATTTTGAGTCAGTTTTGGAATCCTGTGAATTTATAGAGTGACTTTTTTAATTTTTCTAGATTGACTACATTAGTAATAAATAAGGTTTATCTTCAAAAAAGTCAAATAAGGTTATTAAAGCCATCTTTTAGTGAATTTTCATGCTTTAGACTTGAAATAAAAAAAGGTACATATAGTTTTGGTATCTCATACGGTATATGTATTGTTCAATATTGCATGATTATTATTCTAATTAAGATTTTCCTTATGATGAATTCTCAAACAAAGTTAATTCATAATATTTTCAGTTCTAATATGTGATAATGAGTATATGTATGAGGATGTTGCACTTATGAATTGTAAATTATCACATATCATATGCTCATACAAAATGTGAGGATAACATACATGTGTATCCCTTATGTTTGTAAATCCATTTGGATACTAATGAAAATGTAGTCACTACAGTGGTATTTTAAGTTAGTATTTGAATTGTTTTGCTTGTGTGTTTAGGGATGTCTCTGGTCTTGTATTTGGTTATTCTACCCTATGGGTTGACTAACATAAGATTTTGAGATTTACATAAAAGCATAAGATGGAGGCGGTAGAATCATAAAAGTTAATGGTGTGTACTCTGATAACTTTATATGGAGGCCTGATTTGCATGCATTATGTATTCAACCCTTGGGCATTCCATGATATATGTGATAAGATTCCATTTGTGTCTTTGAGTATCGTTGTTATCCTACATTTGTGTTTATCTTTACGTTATCAATTTTGTAGACACCTTTTATGTGAACAATAACAGTTTGATTGGTTTCAACTTTAAGAAATGGAGGCAAGATGTGGAATTTGTGTTGGAGATGACAGATATCAATATGACCAAAATCAAGGATAGGTCATTTGCTCTTAAATCTCTCAACTGAGAAGTTGAAAAAGCAGCATACACAGCCTGGGACAGGTCAAATAGGATGTGTTATTTAACCATAAAAAGATCTGTCCATAACATCTACTTAGTGGACTTCCAAAAACTACCATAGAAAGGGGCTTCCTCAATAATATCTCATAGAGATATAAGGCATCTTTTAATGCTACAATGGGTACCTTACTGAGGTAGTACATCGTTAAGATGATATGCCTGTAGACTAAACTAAAGGTAGTTATATACTTGATGCTCGTATTGTTCCCCAAGCTCTAAATACACTTCCATTATAGTTTGGTATTTTGGTTACAACATACAACTCTCATGATGATGCTTAGGACATAAATGCATTAATTACCCAATGTGTTGCTGAAGAAGAGAAGTTGAAGAATATGGCTCATACAACTTTACTAGCAACCAAGGGGAAGGCAAAGGTAAAGCTCCAGAAAGTTAAAGGTAAGAAAACTAAATTTCCTCCACATTTGGTTGTTGGTTGCTAGAAGTCCTGGGGATGTAAAGAGTATGAGGTATTTCTTCTATAAAAAGAAGGGATATAAAAAGTTAGATTGCCAAAAGTATAAAACCTGAAAAGAAAAGAAAAAGCTATCAGGTAATTCCTTGGCTTATATGATCAATGAGTCTAATCTTGCCATAGCCACATCAAGTTCTTGGTGGCTTAATAGTGGAGCCTCTAATCATGTTGCTTCCATAATGCAGTGATTCATACACAAGAGAAAGTTAAATAGGGGGGAGGAAAAACTGATGGTGGGAAATAACAAAGAAGTTAATGTAATCTCTGTAAGGGATGTTTGTTTAAATCTTGATATAGGGTTCACTCTTGTATTAAATGAGACATTTTTTATATATTGTCTTTTAGACAGAATTTGATCTTTGTATTTGTTTTGGATAAAGAAGGTTATGATTTTGTCAATGAAACTTTTGTTGTACAATTATCTTTCAATGCAAAACATATTGGTAAGGCCTTCTTCTCATATGGTTTGTATAGAATGTATCTTGCCCCTAATGAGATTTATGCTTCTTCATATATTTCTGAACAAGTTACTAGAAACAGAACCTTGATAAAGAATAAGTCATACATGTTGTGGTATAAAAGTTTGGGTTACATTTCCAGAGATAGAGTTGAGATATTGGTTAAGGATCAAATTCTCCCATCTTTATATTTTAATGATTTGGAAACATATACCAACTGTTGTAGGGTAAATTGACTCAAATAAAGAAAAAGGGACCAACTCATGCTTCTGGCTTATTAAACCTCATACATATAGACATATGTGGACCCTATAAAGTTACCTTGTGTAATTCAAGATATTTTTTGACATTTATTAATGACTATTCCCATTATGAATATGTATTATTGCTTAAAGAAAAGTCTGAAGTTCTTTAAAAATTCAAGATCTTTTAAGGTTGAAGTTAAGAACCATTTAGGAAGGTCCATTAAGATTGTCAAATCTGACAGTGGAGGTGAATATTATAGAAAACATGGGATTTTAGGACAAGAAAAGAGTCTATTTGCCAAATACATAGAATCATGTGGAATAGTGGCTCAGTTCACTATATCAGGTAATGCTGAGCAAAATAATATAGTTGAAAAGCATAATTGCACCTTACAAGATGTGATGAGGTCAATGTAAATCAAGACTAATTTACCTAACTACCTTTAGGGTAAAACCATAAAGATTACCTTGTATATACTTAACAAATTCATAAGCAAATCAATTTCAAAGACACCTTTTGAAATCAGGGTTGGAGGCCTAGTCTCATTCACATTTGTGTATTGGGTTGTCTTATTGAGATACGTTTGTATAATCCTTATAAGGATAAGTTGAATTCTCATTCTAATCATTGATATTTTGTTGGATGTCCCCGACCACTATAAAGGATATATATTTTACTGTAGAGATGAAGGGCTAGAATAATTCAATCACAAACAACAAAATTTTTAGAATAGTGGCTCAATTCACTATTTCATGTAATCCTGAACAAAATGGTATGGTTGAAAGGCATAATTATACCTTAAAGGATATGATGACGTCAATGTAAAGTAAGATTAATTTACCTGATTACCTTTAGGGTAAAACCATAAGACTACCTTGTATATGCTTAATAGAGTCCCAAGCAAATCAATTTCAAAGAAGCCTTTTGTAATCAAGTATGGAAGCCTAGTCTCACTCACATTTGTGTATTGGGCTTCCCTATTGAGATACGCTTGTATAATCCTTATAAAGATAAGTTGCATTATCGTTCTAATCATTGTTATTTTGTTGGATGTCTCGACCACTTTAGAGGATACATATTTTACTGCAGAGATGGAGGGCTAGAATAATACAATCATAAACAACAAAATTTTTGGAGTATGATGTTTATGATGAGGGTGGTCCTTCTTACCTTTCAGATGATAACAGGGTGGATATTGCAGTTATTTCATATCCATCAATTGTACAGTTAGACCTATTAGATCAAGGTCTCAATACCATACCCGTATAGGGACTCAAACTCATACCTATACAAACTGAGGTTTATGAGGCATGGACAAGAGAACATTGAATTAGTTTAATTAAAAAGATCCATTAGGGTTAGAAGACCTACTATTTCATATGATTATATTGTTTATTTAGGCGAACAAGATTATGATACTAAACACGTAGTAAATCCAATTACTTTTACAGAAGCTATTTCTGGACCTTATGCAAATTTATGGTGGGATGCAATGAGGGATAAGATGCAATCCAAAGACACAATAAGGTATAAGAACTTGTTGATTTACCTCAAAACTGCAAAACCTATCAGTTGTAAATGGATTTTCAAGACCAAAAAGGAGTCTTAGGTTAAAGTTGAGTGGTTTAAAGCTTGGTTGGTTACTAGAAGGTTCATTTTCTCTTGTATCCTTTAAGAATACGTTCAGAGTAATTATGACAATAATAGCTCATTTTGATATAGAGCTTAATCAGATGGATGTTTAAACTAATAAAGTAAACAAATGTAAGAGGGGGGTGAATAGTGTGTGACTTAAAAAATTTGTAAGTTACTACCAATTTGTGTAAATGATAAGAACCTACTAAATATCAATGGAAAAGTTTGTAAATAGAAGGAGCCTGTGAAAAATTAAAGGAGCCTGTTAACGTTTAAAATGAAAAGGAGCTTGTTAACGTTAAAAATGAAAGGAGATTGTTAACGTTAAAAACGAAAGGAGCTTATTAACGTTAAAAATGAATGGAGCTTGTTAATGTTTAAAAATGAAAGGAATTTCTTGCAATATTAAAACAGAAGGAGCCTATTCGAAAAGTGAAAGAGCCTTTTGTAAATTAAACACACACACCATAATGCAAAAATTTAAAAGTTAAGAGAGAGAGTGAGGGAGAGAGAGAGTAAGAGTGACACAGTCAATTTATACTGGTTCGACTTATAACAAAGTATACATCTAGTCCCAAGTATTCGACTTGAGTATTTCACTATAAAACTTTAAGTAGTAAAATTTCACGAGCACCTTCAAGCTCAAAAGTACATAATTTTCAAGGTTCTTTAACTTTCAACACTCGTAGTATTTAACAAACATCTACAAGCTCTAAAAAAAAAATGTACAAAGGGTTTAACAATCTCTCTTAATATAGTGATTTCACTTTCTAAGACACAAGGAGATTGATATAGATACAAACTTTCAAGAATATTGATGTTGTTGAAGTGTTTCACAAATATGTGTGTATTTTTTATAAATACAATAACTCTTCCTTAAGTAGACATTTTCTTCAACTAGCCATTGCTTCATTTTAATTCTGAGTTGACTTTTGTCAAACATTTAGGAGTTAATTGTTTGAATTAATAAGATCCTTCTAGATGTTGTGGCACTATTTCTAATAAAGTAAGTTCATTAAAAAGGTTTCTGCAAGAAAGAAGAAAATTTTCCTATGATTTTATTTCTTTTTAAAAAAATTTTCATTATCAATAAAAGGAAATAACTCCGATTTGAATTTTGAAATATTATATAGTTATCATCAAAATCATTAATAATAAACCTTGAGCTAACATAAACCACTTTCCTAAATGGAGATCTTTATGAAGAGGTTTATATTGAACAACCTGAAGGATTTTAGGATCAAAACAAAGTTGACATGGTTTGTAACCTAAGAAAATCAATATATGGATTGATACAAGCCTCTAGATAGTGGTACATTAAGTTTGATAAGGTTGTTACCTTATTTGGATTTGTGGAAAATAAAGTTGAAAGCTGTTTGTATTACAAGGTTAGGGGGACCAAGCTTATCTTTCTACTTTTATATGTGTATAATATCTTACTCGCATCATATGACTTGACCTTGCTGCATGAGGTTAATCACCTTTTGGCTAAACATTTTGACATGAAGGACTTTGGTGAGGTATCTTTTATCCTAAGTATACAAATTTATTGAGACAGGTCTCAATACTCATTAAGTCTCTCACAAAGAGTATATATTGAGCGAGTGCTGCAAAAGTTTAATATGGCTGAATATAAGCCTATTGTAGCACCAATACCTCATAGTGAGAGCTTACCTTTAGCACAATTTCCAAAGAATGATACAGAGATAAAGGTTATGAAAAGTGTCCTATATTCTAATATCGTTAGTAGCCTGATGTATGCTTAGGTGTGCACTAGACCAAACATTACGTTTATTGTTAGACTGCTGGGTAGGTATCTGGCTAACCCAAGAATAAATCACATAATGTAGTCAAATGAGTGTTAAGATATATAAAGGGAACTAAGGATTATATGTTGGCATTCAAGAAAGTCAACAGTCTAGACCTTATAAGCTATATGAATTTGAATTTTGCTATGTGATCAGTTGATAGGAAGTCCACATCAGGGTATATTTTATGTTAGTAGATGGTGCAGTATTATGGAAGAGTGTCAAGTAGACATTGGTGACTTCCTCGATTATGCATGCAGAGTTTGTGGCATGCTAATGAGCTACTTGCCATGTGATTTGGCTCAAGAACTTAATTTCTGAGTTATTTGTGGTTGATTTAGGCTATGTTTGGTTGGATGTAAAGTTTTTAATGGAATATAATGAAACGGAATGGAATAGTTTATAATGGAATGGAATATAAATAGATGTAATATTAGAAAATTGTTGTTTAGGAGGGATGGAAGGGTTCGTAATGTAATATAGTAAAATGTTATTTGGAAGAAGGGTTTATAATGTAATATAGTGAAAAGTTGTTTATCAGTTTACATTCCATCCTAAATCCCCCAAATCAGAGGTTTCTCATTTTTACTGTTTAGGAAAAAATGAGATATATTATGAAACCCTCCTCTTCCATATCATTCCATTCCATTCCATTATAAACCCTCCTCCCAAACGATGAAGTAATATTACATTCAATTTTATTCCATTAATAAGCCCTTAACCAAACATAACCTTGGTAGCTAGACCTATTCGATTGTATGGTGATAATCTTTCTATTGTCTTGTTCAGTAACAATAATAAGAACATCATAGGGTCTAAGCATTTGGAGGTCAAATATTTGACCATAAAGGAACTGATACATAAGGAACTGATACATAAAGGTGACATTAAAGTGGAGCATTTGAAGATTGAGGATATGCTTGTTGATCCTTTAAGTAAAGAACTTTGCTGAATTATTTTTTAGAGACATGAGTATAGTATGGGTGTACTGAAGACCTTAGACACTATTAGTTAAGGATCATTGTAGTTGTTCTTGATACATTTATACGTTTTCATATGTTATGATAGTATATTTTATCAGTACAGATGATCATTATTTTATTCTCAGTCATATAGGTTGTTATATATTGTTATGATATAGATGAAAGTCTTAAGATCTATGTCAATCTTAAGCATTTTAAAGGTCATTGGGCATATATAGACATATTGATTTTAATCCTATGTCGTTAGGGCACATACAAATACATATATAAATCCATAGATTTGATATGGCATAAGGGGATATAAGCATTTAATCCCATAAGGGTTTTCTGATGCAGTTGAACATAAAGTTCAGAGAAATTGAGACTACAAATAGAAAAATGATACATTTTAGATCATACGTGTATTTTTATAGTTTTCCACATTCTTTTTTCCTGTTTATATTAGTAAGGTATTAGATATATATGATTGTATTAGATCTATGTCACATATGGCACATGCATTTGATATTTTCAGATACCGAAAGCCTTATGGGACTGAATGATGGACTTTCATTTTCTTTGGATCAAATGTGTTTTGAAATTGGTCGATTTATACAACAATTTTACTTAACCATGTTTACTGGTTTTTCTTATTGTTGCAACTATTGTACTTAATTTTTATCCAAGGGGAGAATATTAGTGATTTTTTAAATTTGGACAATAATTAATTACAATTTTTAATAATTTTATAATTAAGAGAATTGAATTTGATCTAGGTTAAGGATAATAAAGAAGCTCGATAAAGTATCTAATTCAATAGATTGAAGTCCAGTGAAAAGAATGAGCTATAATCAGTGTGTGCAGGACATGTATTGAGCCTGTGATAAGGAGATCCAATAAGATTACTATAAATACATACTAAGATCTTTTGTTGTAAGCTTAAGTAAGTTCACGTACATTCAGATTCTCTGACCCATTAAGAGGTCTACGTGTTAAGAAAAACACATAAAGAAGTTAACTGCATCTGGTTAAACAACTTTCGTGATGTTTTGATTGAAAGTTCGAAGATGGATAGCAACTTTACGGTTGATCTTAGGTTCATAACTAAGGTTTGTGTTACATATGACAAAGTTAGCCCCTTAGTTCCTGGGATATTTCTAGGTTGCAATGCTAAGATGTTTGCTTATGGCACTATTGGAAGTCAAAAGACATAAACCATACAGGTATAGCACCAATGTTCCAGACTTTCAATATATAGTTTCTCATACTAAGTTATATTTTTGATTATTTTAAACGGATTGCTAAGAAATCTAGAAGAAGAAACAAAAATTTTCAAGAGGATTTCGGGCGAATTTGATTTTCTCACCTTAAATAAAGTCTTATCTTTTTTACAAAATTTTGCTTTTATCTTGCTATAACGTTAATGTTTTTGAAATATGTAATCGGATAATTTCTATTTTCTAAAACATCAACTTGTTAATATATGTGGTATAATTAATTACCTTATTCTTCCACTCTATAAATTAAAGGGGAATTTTATGTTATTTTAACAAGTGCGTCTGATGAAAATATGTTGATTGATTGATGCAGGGTACTGATAAGTTCCCGGGGCTAATGCCACTATCCATATCAAAAATTCTGTCAATGCGTGAACAAATGGGAAACACAACAGAGATTTCTATCTATGAAGTATACATGGATAGGTGTTCTGACCTATTAGAACTCTAAGGCAAAAGAAATTGTGATTTTGGATGATAAAGATGGACATATCTATCTCAAGGGACTATCTCGTGTCCCATTAAGTTTATTGTCTGAATTTAAAGAGGTTTTTTTCTGTTGAAGAGTAATGTGAAAGTTGATCTAGATACATGAATGTTTAAAGTCTATATACATGGATATTTAAGTTCATTGTTAGGAGTTTAATTATGTTCATGTATTAGTTATATAATTAAATATTGGCCTATGTATGGTTTTGAGTTCATGTATGGTTTATTTATTTGGGTTCATTAACAGGTTCATGTACTTATATATGAAGAGTCATTTTTGTACCTATAAATATCTCTTTGTACTTGAACTAAAATGATTCAATTCAAATACAACCTCTTCTTGTAAACAAATTCTCTCCTCTTTAAACCTCCTTACTTCTTAACAAAGTGGTATCAGAGCCAAGTTCTTTGAGAAATGGAAAACAATGGAGTAGTATACTCATTTCAATACCCTGGCCTTATAAAAGCAAATTATGAAATATGACGTCTTCATATGAAAGTCGTGCTTAGCTCACAAGATGCTTGGGACATTGTAGACAAAGGTTTTATGTAACCTCAAAGTGAAGCCGATTTGTCTTAAAATGAGAAGGATGCTTTGGAAAAGATCAAGAAGGATCAATAAGCCCTCACCCTCATCCATCAATGTCTAGATGATTCAATGTTTAAGAAGGTGGCCAATGCAACCACTTCAAAGGAAGCATGAGAGATTTTGCAAAGTTCCTTTCTTGATAAGGTAAAAAAGATTCGACTCCAATCATTACAAGGTTATTTTGAATCTTTGCACATGAAGGAATTCGAATCAATCTCGGATTATTGTTCACAAGTGAAGGCTATTGTGAATCAAACGAAGAGATATGTAGATCAAGTTGAAGATGTTTGAGTAATAGAGAAGATTCTTTGTTCTTTGAACCCAGAGTTTGATTATGTGGTTTGCGTCATTGAGGAGTTTAAAGATCTAGACTCTTTGATACTTGAACAACCAGAGGGCTCTTTACAAGCTCACGAAGACAAGATCAAGAGGAGGCAAGAAGAAACTTTGGAGCAAGCACTTAAAGCAAAGGTTGTGTTAAAAGATGATGATGGAGAAAGCAATCAAAGAGGATGAGGATGAGGACGTGGTCGAGGTTGAGGTCAAGGTCAAGGATGACGTTATGGAGGAAGAAGTAAAGGAGATTATAACATCGCCAACAATGATGGAAACAATCAATCATACAAAGGTCAATGAAAATCAAGAGGAAGAGGAAGAGGAGGTTACAATTTTAGACAAAATGAGAGGAGGTATGATAAGTCTAATGTTGAATGCTACAATTGTCATAAATTTGGATTTTATTCTTGGGAATGTTATGCTACACCTAATCAAATTGAGGAGCAAGTCAATATTGTTGATAACAAGAAAGGAGACAAAAAGCCAACTTTATTGCTAGCACTCAAAGATAATGCAAGTATGGATGAAAGTACATGGTTCTTAGATAATGGAGAAAGCAATCACATGTGTGGAAATGAAGGCACATTTGTGGAACTTGATGAAAAGGTAGAAGGAAACATTCCTTTTGGAGATTCATCAAAGATTCAAATTCATAGAAAAGGTACCATTCCAATTTCTTCAAGAGATGGAAGCTATAGACTTATTAATGATGTCTATTATGTGCCTAAATTTAAGAGTAACATTTTAAGTTTGGGGCAACTTCTTGAAAAAGGATATGAAATCCACATGAAAGATTGTTATCGTTGGCTTAGAGATCAACATGCTCAATTGATTGCTAAGGTGTTTATGTCGAAGAATATAATGTTTATCTTGAATATTAAGACAATTGAAGCAACATGTTTAAAGGAAGATGTGAAAGCTGAAGCATGGAATTGGCATATGAGATCTGGATACTTGAATTTTGTCGCACTCAATACATTGGGAGATAAATACATGGTGAAAGGAATGCCCTTTGTCAACCACCCACATCATTTATGTGAAGCATGTTTACTTGGCAAGCATTTAAGAAGGAGTTTTCCAAAAGAAGCGGTGACAAGAGCAATTGCACCACTTCAACTTATTCATACTGACATGTGTGGACCAATCAAGCCATTATCAATGGGTAAAAGTAGATACTTATTACTTTTTATTGATGATTATAGTAGAAAAACATGGGTTTATTTCTTAAAGTAGAAATCAAAAGAATTTGAAGCATTTAAGAGGTTCAAGGCACTTGTGGAGAATAAAAGTGGCTATACAATTAAAGGCCTAAGGTCCGATAGGGGAGGCGAGTTCACATCTAAGGAGTTTCTTGATTTTTGTGAAATACATGGAATCCCCTGTCCGTTAACAGTCCTAAGATCGCCCTAACAAAATGGAGTAGCTGAAAGGAAGAATAAAACAATTCTTAATATGGCTCAATGTATGTTGAAGGTCAAAAATATGTTTAAAGCATTTTGGGTTGAAGTTATTTCTTGTGCAATTTATTTGTCAAATCGGTGTCCAACAAGAAATGTCAAAGATCAAACTCAACAACAAGCGTGGGGTGGAATGAAGCCTAGTGTTACTCATCTAGGAGTTTTTGGAAGCATAACATATGCTTATGTGCCGCAATAAGAAAGATCCAAGCTCGATGATCGAAGTGTTAAGAACGTATTCATTGGCTATGATCACAATTCCAAAGGCTACCGATTGTACAATCCAAGCAATGGAAGGATTGTTGTGAGTAGAGATGTTGAATTTGATGAAGAAGCAATATGAGATTGGGAGACACAAGAAGAAAGCACTCATGATTTTTTCCCGTACTTTGAAGATGAAGAGCAAGAAACTACAACAAATATTCAAAAGACAACTCCACCTGCTTCTCCAAATACGTCTCATTCTTCTTCGTCCATGCATGGAGAAAGTTTAAGTGTTGGAGCACAAAAAATAAGGAGTATTTATGATATTTATCAACAAACAGAAGAAATCAATGATGTTGATGTAAGTAATTTCTTTTGTCTTCTTGTAGACAGTGAACCTTTAAATTTTAGGGAGGCCGTGAAAGACAAAAGATGGAGGAAAGCCATGGAGGAGGAGACCAACGCAATAGAGAAAAACAATACTTTGGAATTATCAACTCTTCTTAAAGGTCATGGAGCTATTGGAGTCAATTGGGTCTACAAGATAAACAAGAATGCCAATGGAGATGTAGAGAAATATAAAGCAAGGCTTGTTACTAAAGGCTACAAGTAAAATAATAAAGTGGAGCTCAACCATGTGAGGATTAATGGTCACGTTGCAAATATTCTTATGAAATCATTCAAATTTGAAGTTTTTCAACATTTGAGGATAATACTTAGAGTACGAAAGAAAATTTCAGATTAGGGGGGAGTGTTGAAGAGTAATTTAAAAGTTGATCTAGATAGATGAATGTTTAAAATCTAGATACATGGATATTTATCTATGTTGTAACTATGTTCATTTATTAGTTACATAATTAAATATTGGTCCATGCATTTTTTTAAGTTCATGTATGATTTATTTATTTGAGTTTATTAATGGGTTCATGTACTTAGATATGAAGAGTCATTTTTGTACTTATAAATACCTCTTTGTACTTGAACTAAAATGATTCAAGTGAAATACAATATCTTCTTCTAAACAATTCTCTCCTATTTAAACCTCCTCACTTCTTAACAAGTGGTATCAAAGCCTTTGGTTCGATAAGGGATGAGTATAGAGACGGTAGTCAAATCCTGTGATTGCCTCCCCACAAAGAAGAGCAAGGAGACTCCTGATGGGCCCAGACATCAGTGGAGCAAAAGGGCTCTTGGTGACGCCATATACTCAAGTTGCTAAAAAAAGGCAGAAAAAGGCTTTCGCTCAAGGGGAAGCCTAAGTCCAATGTGGAAGTTCACATTTGAGGGGGAGATTATTGGGATGTCAAGTGTGAGTAAGAATCCCAAATTAGAAAGAGATGGAACTAATCAAGGACATATAAATGGAAAGGACCTATAAACCTAATGCCTTAAGATTTTGGGTTGAAGTGTGATGTCAAAGCCCATGAATATGTTTCCTCACTAGGTCCATGATAAAGATCTCCCATGAAAGTGGGCTCCCCAAATCCAACAAAGACTTATTCTCTATAACAAAGAGATAATCGGGTCCATCCTCCAAACAATCGGCGCATCAACGCGATGCCATGTCAAGTGAAACTAGTAAACAGAGAACAAAAACTTAGAAGGTGACAACATATATAGTAGGGTCGAGTGTGATGATCGGAGAGTGTAGACGTATATGATCGAATGCTATAGAATTTGGACCTGCATGCGGGAGCAAGGGTTGTAGGCTTTGGAGGTGGTAGAATAAGGGTGGCGGGTGCGCTGCGTGTGGAGGAGGAGTCACATTATGATCAAATTTTGGAGGCAGAGAGATGTTGAAAGTAGAAACCGTGCGTGATCATTATTTAGAGACATGACATGCAGGAATGAGATTGATGAGCGGAACATAAATGAGGATTGCCTCTAACATGTCTCCATGAATTGGTGCTTAAACTGACGATGATTTTTCCACTCTGCTGTCACTGCTCATTGTGAATTAATACTGATGATTTGATTTTGCTGATTACAATCTAAACCAAAGAATTAAAGAAGAAAGGTATGGTTGAATTAATACTATTGTTACCTCCCTATATAATATTCACGCCCCGTACCTTTCTTCTTCAACTCCTCGGTTTAGATTGTAATCAGTAAAATCAAATCATCAGTATTAATTCACAATGAATGGTGATAGTAGAGTAGAAGAATCATCATCAATTAAAGGATCAATTTATGGAGACATGTTAGAGGCAATCCTCACTTATGTTCTGCTCATCATTCTCATTCTTGCATGTCACGTCTCTAAACAATGGTCACACGCAGTTTCTACTTTCAACATCTCTTTGCCACCAAAATTAGATCAAACCATGATTCCTCCTCCACACGTAATGCACTCGCCACCCTTATTCCACCGTCTCCTAATCCTATGACCCTCGCTCCAGCATGTGGGTCCAAATTCTACAGCCTTCGATTAAGTACGTCTACACTCTCTAATCATCACACTCAACCCTACTGTATATTTTGTATTACTTGCCTACTTATTGGGCACCTTTTGTCAACATTTTCATTGTTATTCCCAGCATTTCTTTTAGTCGTTATTGTCTGTGTCAAAGGCCATTCTGATCATGTTTCTCATTTTCTCAATTGTTTTTATTTCTTACAATATTACGAATACCGTACCGGATTGGGTTCTGGTATGGTATTGTACCGGTACCGTTTAATACCGGATATTGTTTTGAATAATTTTTTAAATTTATGAAATAGTTCCTGAATTTTTTAAAAATTACAAAATAGTCTATTGTCATATTGTACAGTTGTCCTGTATATTTTTAACCGTCTCCAAAAATCACAATAATAAATAATAATCATAATTTGAATTTAATTTATAAAATTAATTTTATAATTATTAATAAATATAATTAAATTTAAAATAAATTTTAATTTCATAATTAAAATTTTAAAATAAATAT
>JAOQMP010000009.1:25923926-25937836 GCA_027563575.1 Erythroxylum pedicellare | reverse complement strand
AGAATCAGATCCACAAGAGGTAAGATATTGGTATGATTTTGGAGCTCTAAACTCGATATATTTATCATCACCAAATTCTCCAGAGATAAGTTTTTTACCACAATGGATAAAGGATGGAGCAGGAGATTGTTATCTCAACAATCCTACTATAACTCCAAAAGATATTTTAATATTAAAGTTTCTGTCAGCAAGACCAGATTTTGATAATGATGGTAGCTATCCAGCTTATCATCTAATGCAGTTGGGAAAAGCAAATTCATTCTTGATATCTATAAATCAAGGAAAAACTAAAGATTATCTTAAATTTGAAGAAAAAGATATTAATTATAGAAGAGCAATTGGAATTAGGATAGTCCTTTAAGGGCTAGAAGCCAGTTTCAAAAGAGGATTTCGTACATATGGAGGTCAAAAGATTCACTCATCCATCATGATATCTCTAGCTAAGACTACTCCAGTAGCAGCTCATAATTTTTTACTCACAAAGATGAAGTTACTCGAAAAAGGAGTGATGAAATCAAGCTATCAAGCACAACAGAAGATTTGTCAGTTTCGAAAACATCAGAAAGATACGTGTCCTGCATGTTCTAAAAGAACGATCCAGATGCCAGCACAAAAGGCGGAAGATAACAACTAAAGATATCAATCCAAAAATAGCTGGTGAAGATATGTCTTAAGTTTTGTCTTATCCAGAAGATGTGTCCCTAAAGTTTTGTCTTATCCAGAAGATGTGTCCCTAAGACATGTATTATAATGTAAAAAACTAAGACTAGCACTTTCTAGTTTTCGGCTATAAATATGTAAAGATGAAGCATCAAGGAGGTACTTCGAGAAAACCATCCTTCTCTGCACTTCCGATGCACACATCCTTCTCTGTACTCCCCATGTTTCATAAATAAAACACTTCCTTTCTTATATTTATTCTTTGCTTTCCAAAACTAATATAGAGTAATACCCTACATCCTTCCTTAGCCAGTTCCTTACACCTAGAGGTAGGAAACGAAACTAGGCTGTGCTAGGTATTGCTGAAGGAACTACAAGAGAGTTACCTTAATTCAAAAGATTAAGGTTGGGGCTGAAACGCCTGGTAAAAGCTCCGTGGTATAACCCGGTAATATTTTGGTCAAAACGAAACTAGGTAAGGAAGCATAATGGACCCTTTACTCTATGTTAATTTGTTATAAGCATATAATAAATATAAGAATTCCATCCATCATGATAATCATGAATGTTGAAGCATATGGAGAACATTTAGTTCGACTAGATTTGTCTACTAAAGACAGTATAAACCGTTTGATAAATGAACTTAGATTATACTATACTGCAGAATTAGAAAACAATAAAGATATAGAATCACGAAGACCTAATTATAGACCTATAATGTACTTCATGTCAAAACAAATCCAGATGCTTGAATATATTAGGAACCCTCGATATGAACTAAAGACTATTATAGACTTCACTCATCAAGAAGAAAATGGAGAAGAATTTGGACCACCGCCAAGCTAGATTGCACCGTACACTGTAGATGGACCATACACCGTCCGTACATATATATATATATAATGACATGTGGGCATAAGCATTTAATCCCATAAGGGTTTTCTATAATACGGTTTAGCATTCAGTGAAAAAAAAAACAAATTTCTCTTGTTTAGTTTAGCATAAAGTTCAGAGAAATTAAGATCTACAAACGAAAGATGAAGCATTTCAGATCATACTGGTATCATTGTAGTTTATTACACTCCATTTTCTCATTCATGTTATATATGCGTGATTTTTATTAGATCTGTGTCACATATAACACACTTTATGGGACCAAAGGATAGACTTTCATTATCTTTGGATCAAATGTTTTTTGAAATTAGTTAACCCATACACTGATTTTGCTAACCAATTTTACTAGTTTTATTATTGTTATAACTATTGTAATTAATTTTTGTTCACGGGGGAGAATGTTAGTGATTTTCTTAATTTGGAAAATTATTAATTACGATTATTAATAATCTTACGATTAAGATAATTGATTTTAACATGGCTTAAAGATAATAAAGATGCCCGATAAAGGACACGATTTAATAGGCTAAAGTCCTGTGAACAAAATGGGTCCTAATCAGCATAGGCCAATCATGTATTGGGTTTATAATCGGGAGGCCCAATAAGGTTACTATATATAGTTGCTAAAGTCTCCTATTGTCTGCTTAAGCAAGTTTATGGACGTTCAGTTTCTCTGATTCGTTAAGAGGTCCACACGTTAGTAAAGACATAAAAAGATGTTAATGACATACAGGTAAACAACTTTCGTAAAGATTGGTGAGAAAGTTTCAGAGGTTTGTCATTTTATAGCTCTTTCATCGGAAATGAATAACAAATTAGGAATTTTTTTCAAATTTTCTCCGTTAATACAAGTTCATGGTCGATTTTGGGTTCGTAACTAAAGTTCATGTTACAAATGTTTTTTCCTATGAAACTAGTACACCTTCCCTACCTTATACAGATTCTATCATACTTAATGCTATTTCAAATCCTCTTGCTTCAGAAACTCCATATATTCAACTATCATCTATGGAACACGTTCCCCCTATTGTTACCTCACCATTAGCAATTCCCTTGTGTCGTTCTCAATGACCTCATGTTCCACCTGTAGCTTTGCGTGTCTATATTTACAATTAAGTAACATCTCCTTATATTCTTTATCTTTTCCATATAAACGTACATGATATCCTCTTTGCAATTTTATCTCTTATGAATGTTACTCACCACAACATCCCTATGTCATTGCAATTATCATTAATGATGTATTGTTGAGCCTATATGTTATGCTCGTCCTTCCTCCTAACCATACTGGCAAGAGGTGCAATCTGTGTTGGCTATTTTGAAGGCCAATGACACTTGGTCTCTCACATCTATTCCTCCTGGAAAGCAAACTATTGGTTGCGGTTGGGTGTACAAAATCAAGCACAAATCATATGGTTCTCTTGAATGTTATAAAATGCTTTTAGTTACAAAAGGTTTCACATAATTTGAGGGTAACAAGTATCATAACACTTTTTCACCTGCTCCTAAAATGGTCGCAGCATGCTACCTATTGACTTTGGCAAAAGCCCAAAATTGGTCTCATCTTCGACTTGATATCTATAATACTTTTCTTCATGGTGATCTCTTCCAAGAAATTTATGTCTATTCCTCCCACGTTTCACTAATAGGGGGAAGAATCTTTTGTGTCACCTTAACAAGTCTTACTAATTTGCTCACTAAAGAAAGAAGGTTTTTCTAAAATAAAACACACGTTAGGAGTTCTTGATATTCACTCTCCAACTTGAGAAGAGTGTTAGGAACATCAACTATATCCGAAAATTCCTAGAGTAAATGTTGTAATTGTCCATATCAGAATAGGTAAATTATAGGAGCAAAATACCTCCATGATATTCCTCCTAGTATGCATATGTTTTTATGTCTTAACAAAAATCATATCAGCCGAATATTTTTCTCCATTCATCTTTTTAACCTTGTAATCAATTGAATTCTTAATTACCTTTGCAGAGTTTGAAAATTGCCTATTTAAGTATTTTCATCGAACAAACTAAATCAACGAGAAGAAAAGGAAAAGAAAAACAAGCAAAATAAAAAGAAATTGAAGTTCTTAGAAAAAAAATTAAACACTTTATCTAATGATGATAAAGAGAACATAAATAAAAATCTTTAACAAAATCAAAATTAAACCTTCTGATCAATAAAAAAATTGAAAAATAAATGAAAATTTTAAAAATCTTGATTTAGTAAGTAAGAATGCGCATATTAAATAGAGTAATTAAGAAAAAATAAGAAGTTAAATTTACTAAAAGTTTATAAATTAATATAATAAAATAAAATTTATATTCAATTAATTAAAATTATGATAATTTATTAAATTTCAATTACACTCAAATTTGAATATTATAACCTAATTAAATGAAAACTTTAAAAAATGGATCGAAATAAAGTACAATTGAAGTCCACGACTGGACGAGTGCTGCCCTAGAGCTTTCCAGAACATTCATAATGTCGTAAGCGCACATGATTTCTTGTCGTTTGGCACTTTGTCACCTCGAAAATAATCATTAAATGGTTATGTGAATTTCTTTTAATTTGTATATGGTCTACTGTATTAGGATAAGTTATCTTTTCTGAGAAGCAGGAGAAATCATCTTAAAATACAAAAACCATCACTTTAGAAAATTACTAATTAAACCAAGGTTTTAATTTGTATTTTACAAATATCAACGTAAACTGTGGTAAGTAAAACAGCTGAAGCCTAATCCATAAAATAAACTTCATGTATTACAGCAGAAATCTCATAAACATAGCTCCTCACTAAAAGTAACTTTCTTTTCCCCAGGGGTCTACTACTAGGCCGTTGGGATCTTCTGGGCCGAAGTTGCACTCTGGTTGGCTTACCAAATTTATCTCCACCTGTATAAAACGTTAACATTGAATGAGCATACTTCTAAAATTTACTTGCCGCCAACATATACCTTAAACGGGATGAAACATCACTAAGGAAAGTTCAGTTATCACCTCTGAAATCGCAGCCTGCCCTTCTCCACTTTCTAAAAAAAGGAAGTTCCAATAATCTTCTTCGGGGGATGACTTCTCAGCTGTATTCTGACTTCCAAAATCTGAAAGTGTTGGTTTCAGGGAACTTGATGCACCATCTTGTGTGACAGGTATTTCAGTTTTTTCTTCTGAACTTAACTTTTCAGAATCATCCCCCATCCGGCGATTCACTTCAACTTTGTCAAGCTCCGACTCACGAAAACTTAAAGGATCACCTCCTTCAGAATCAAAGTTCGGCATTTGCATGCATAGATCAGAAATAAATAGACCATCCATCTCATTAGGCGATTCGTATCCGTAAATAAAAGGGATTGCCATGGGAGAAAGTGCACCTTCTCCATAGGCGAAATTCTGATTATCAGAATTTGAAGTCATTACACATTCACCTTTTCCGTATGAATCAAAAGGTGATGGCAACCGAGAAAATTGACCCTCTCCACAAGGTGAAGGGACATTTTCCAAATCAGACATTGAAATGAAATCATCTTTCGAGCAAGATGATAGATTTGGTAATTCAGGTACTACAGCTGGATGAGTGCTCTCTCCAACTAACTCTATGTGATTTTCAAGATTGAAAGCTATCGTGGCTGGAGGTATAGCCTCGCATATTTGACTTTCAAGATTGGAAGGTGCTCTCGAAATTTGATTTTCAAGATTGGAAGATGACAAAATACCTTCAACATTAGAAGGTTCTATCAGAGTTTGATTTTCAAGATTGGAAGGTGCTACCAAAGTTTGATTTTCAAGATTGGAAGGTTCTATCGAAATTTGGTTTTCAAAATTCGATGGTGTAATTGGAGGAGGTGCGGTCACAGATGTATTCACTTCAATTTGACATTCATCCACAACAGAAGAAGTCTGATTCTGCCCAATATTCCATGAGTTTCTTTTTAACTTGCAAAGAACAAAATCTCCCTGCACCAGAAGCAGCAAAGACAATGAGTACGCTGTGCCACTCTGAAATAAAAACGACTTTCTGATAAGTTAGATTGCAAAAACATAGACACATAGAGCACGAACAGTTATCAATAGATTACCATCTGGACAAATGAATGTCCATTCGAGCAACTTACAAAACCCAACATGTCACATCTTCTGACAAGGATAGATAATTGCTGAATCAAAATCAAAGTTCCAAGTTTACTATAACCAATAATTCTCATCGGCCCTAAAATGTTAACGAATATGAAAATTTACCTGCAAATTGGATGCTGAAGCACAAAAATCATATTCATGAATGACCCAATTGGTCCTCTTCCCTTTTGGGCGACCATGGTGGAAAACCAGAGTCTTCTTCGAACCAATCTGCTTCTTGTTAGAATTAATATGACGAGGCTTGCCAGTGGATTTCCAGAATCCTTTCTCCGTTGTTCTTTTACGTCGCTCACTCTTCGAGTACTTGAAATCACGAGGACAAAAGAAATACCATATCCCGTTGTCGGATCTTATATTGGATTGGTCTATAAGAACAATGTTACCCAATTAATCAAACATCCCAGAGGAAACGATTATCAACATGGGGATCATCATCATACCAGGTAAGTCGCAAGGCTCGAACTTGCAGAGATCAACCACGTTGATGTCTTGGACTTTGTAGTCAAGTCCCTGATTCTTGAGTCTGAGAAAATGACTCAGAAGTTCTTTGTCAGTAGGATGAAATCGGAATCCAACCACCGGTTTCTTGCGTACAGTTGTCATACCTAACCAGAGCAGAGATTACAAATAACAAGTTGAAGAAACAGAACAGAAAAGAGAATGAAAGATACTACCAGCGAAGGAGTGGACAAAAAGATTGAAAGAAACTAACCATTTAAGAGGTTGTCTTTATTCCTCTTCCTCCAGTGGAAAGTTGAGTTTAAGAAATTGAGAGAGTGTGTGTGACAGAAATAGACATGGTCGGCAGTAAAGCGCAAGCAAAGTGGCTGTTTAAGTGTTCGCTTAAACGACGCCTATTGGTCTGTTGAACCCGAGTGGACCCACACGGGCAAAATCGCTTAAGAGCAATTTTTTTCTTTCCATCTTCATCCCTGCTGTTCAGTACTACGAAGTAGGATAGTTTTGGAAGTTGGACAGTTGACGCTTAATACTTATCTGAAATTGCTTGGCTCGCAATTTTAGTGGAACCCATCCACACCCTGCCTAATTGTATGTTCTCCAATAATCTAGAACATTCTTGATTATTGGAGAATGTTCTAGATTACTTAATTAAAGGTAATGGGCTAAAATCGTAGTTTTCTGTTAAGAACATGATCTAGGTCTTAGTTGACAGAAGTGTTAAACTTCGGATTCAAACCAACTAGGTTGTCTGTCTTACACGAGGTCCAGATCCAGTAGATGCCCGAAGATGGCTACGCATTTGCTGTGAAACCCAGATTTTAGTATAATTTTACCTATAGCCTCCCAGTAAGATAGTGTAAAACAATCAGTTCATCAGGACCCGCATTATATAACCAACGGATAGTGTAAAACAATTAGTTCATCAGGACCCGCATTAGAATTGATGACCCTAAGGTTGGCAAGTTTCAGTTTAATAAATTTTGAAAATCAATCCGTATAAATTTAAGTTAATTAAACTAATTTATCATAATTAATTAAATTTAAAATATTTATTAAACTTAACAGTTGCGAGTTTTTCTGTCATTTAAAAAATATTTCAATCCACAAAATTCCCATGAAGGAAATCTCAAGAAAATCAATCAACCGGCCTTCGCAAAATTTGTTGGGATTAAAGCATTGAAGCGCATAGTTACAAAATTTATACACCTTTCAGGACATGCTACAATTGCATGATGTATCATTTACACATGCTCGTAAGGTTGACAACTTGGGCATGATGCAATAGATCGGAGTGCTAACTCCACTGAATCCTTACAGGTGAAAACACGACGGTGAGTTGAGCATGGTCTGATAAAGAGTAATTTTCCGGCCACAATCCTCTCTCTGCCTCGCGTGGGAACAGAACTGCATTCTTTACGGTAAAACCGATTGCTTCTTGCTTTATGTCTGCCTCAAGTTCCCCATTCTTCTCCTTGCAATTCCCTTCCATTTGGTCCAAACATGCTGAATCCCAAATTCTCTGTTAAAACTTAATTAATATCACATGTTTACCAATGGCATAAGAAAAATGTGAACACAATCTGGAGTGTTTAAGGGAAGAAGGCTATGCTAACCTTGAACTCTTCGTAATCAACAACTCCATTACCATCTACGTCTGCTTGGCTCCAAAGATCCCTAGTTTCCTGGAAACTCAGTCCATATGGCATACCAAGTAAATCAACCTACATATGATTAAACCTTTATCAGTCTTTCTTCCTGACAAATTTTCAGTTTCATATTATAGCGGCTAACCAGAACAAACCTGACGAATTGCTTCGCAAAACGACGAATAAGTTATAAAATCATTGTGCTGCTCAGACCTCAGAAATGCAAACGCATCCTTTCCATCCAATGAAGCCTTTCGTAGCTGATACTAAAGAGAAGAAACGTGTGAAAACCGTACCATTCAAATTAAATACACCAATGCTTGTCATATCAATTACTAGTGAAGCTTGACACTTTCGATTACCAATTAAAGCAGTCCCGAGGTGTTAAACTTGCGGATACTATACATTAACCAAAGCAAGCCCAGCCTTGAGAAAACATCCGTCATAAATATATGATTGAATAATTCGAATGAGGCAGAAATGGCTGTACTCACCTTGATTGTTCCAAAGACCGCTTCAGCCCAGCTTTTCTTCAATGTTTTCTTTGATTGATTCGGATTCCGAAGCCATATAAAATCTACACCACAGATGTTACCCCTATGATTTCTGTGGCTCACCCACTATGCATATAGAAGGTAACATGAAAATAATAAGTATATAATCTTGAATCGCCATGATCCGAGATCAAATGTATAGAAGAGGTCGGGTACAAAAATTGACCTTGTGAGCATCTGCATCACTATCAGTATATTGATGAGCAATGTCAAAAGATGACACAAACCCCTGAGACCTCAGGAATTTATAAACGTGCCCACGTTTGCTTCCGTTCCAATCACTACAAACCATACGGAAAAGGAAAGAAAACTCAGGATGTTCCAGCCATTTATGACAGATAATAACCAACTTGACACAAATCCAGGACAAGGAGCTCACCCACAGAGTATGATTGGAATATGACTAAGTTTGTTCTCTCGCTGGTACGTTTCAACATAACGTAGTATTTTATAGACCTGTGGAAAGAGCAAAATGACGCCTGACAGTGAATATTAGCACTGAACTAGCTAGAAAGTGAAACATTAAGAAGAAACTCTAAATCTAACAATTGATAGAGAAAGACTGGCATACCTGACGCAATCTCACTATGGACAGAATCGATTTGTGAGGAAACAGCAAATGAGTGTTCACAATTAGAAGCTCTTGCTGACTGTTGCCTGTCTGACTTGGCAAGTAGGGTATGGCGGACTGTACGTGTAATAGTTGAGCAACACGGTCTCCAAAGTCATTGAAGAGCAACTCCTGATAGCTCAGAACCTTAAAGTAGTCCTTATGGATGGCAGTTAGAAGACCTGTAAAGTAAAATACAAGATTCCTTAGTCAAGTAATAGTAACATAGAGAATTTGAGTGACAAACAAGCAATAAACAAAGCAACTGCAGTGAAAATTCTGGTTGACAAAGACAAAACAAGGTTGACTGTGTTATGATTAACAAAAAAGACAGAAAAAAAAAAGGGAGGGTGGCCTTAGAAGCACCTACCATCCCCACGATTATTGGTTCGTGCAAGCTGGAAGGTGATGTAACCCGCGTCACCAAGGCTGCTCTGGTACAGATGCACAAGTTCTTCATTTCCAACCCAGAACTCCTAACAATTCCACAAAAGATTCCATCTTTATTCAACATCGAAACTAATACATGAAAATCAGATCTATCAGGAAAGAGAAACTAATCACCTGTAGGCATATAATGGAAGACTTTTCATGAAGCAGCCAATCCAAAATTTTCTGATTCCTGGAGAGCCAGAATGCTCTGAAATCGCTTTCACGAACATTTTGGTTCTATTACACATTCCCCAGTTAATCACATAAGTAAACCACTGAAATTCAATCATAAAAATCAACAATTTGAGACAAAAACAGCGATGCTGCAAGAACACAATTACCTCTTGATCCAGACGTTTGTAGATGGGAGCGAGGATATTGAAAGTGGTGCAAGAAACACAAGGCTCCTCAGACTTTGTCGCCGGGACATGGGAAAAGGCGTCTGCTTCAGTCAGAAAATCGGCCTCATTCCCACCTGAAAACGCCTCTCCAACATTCAAATTCACGTTGGACTCCACCATCGCCACCTGATTCAATCAAAAGAATCTTCTTTCTCAGAGAGAACTTAGAAAACAAAGAACGAAACATACGACTCGTAGGCATAAGCCCGAAATAGAACAGAGACCACAATAGACATACCATATTAAAAGCTGTAGCCGCCAATAAACAACACGAGAAGAAGAAGAAGAAGAAGAAGAAGAAGTGGTAGAACAGTAAAGAACGGAAAGAGAAGTCCGGAAATGATAAGCTTGTGGACCGTAATAGATAGCTGTATGTGTGAGTCTGGTGACGGGAGGTTCGGCTTTATAGACTTTACTTGCTTATCGGGAGTTACCGTCTCTGTGAGTGTGATACCGAGTAAATCGAAACATGGGCCCCTGTTCTTTTTGTGCCAACTTTTTTCTGCTTGCCCGAGTAATTCTGTGTGCGGTAAATTACAGAAGGATCAAATTATTCAGTCACAAGATTTATATTGTTCAGTAATAATTTTTTTGAATAAAACAACTTATTTGAATATAATTGAGGATAAACTAGTAAGGCCTACACCACAACCAACCCTACGTACCTGTTGTAGAACCTGGTGAAATATTATGGTTCAATTGTAAGATATGGGACTTGAGTCCCATATTGATTATATGGGAAGCTAATGTGGGCTTTATTTAAGTTTACGAATTCTCTCCACTATTAAGCTTATGATTAAATCAAAACAAAAAAGATACAAGTCATATTTTTTTAATTTTTATTCAATCTAAAATTGTATTTATTATTTTAAAATATTTTTCAATAATTTATAATAAATTATTTGATTCAAAAAATATTATTATTGAATTAAAATAATTATATAATACAACGTGCGGGTGGGAGGAATTGGGGCAACAACCTTCATGTCTCATGGTTCACAGAGTGAGTTGTGGGTGGAAAAGTAATTATTATGCTAAATCGTGTTGCCCCAGGTGGCAGAAGTTAATTGATTCAAGGCGTCCTAAATCTTTCGGTCACAACCGACCGACCGACAGACCGAAAAAGTAGGTTAAAAATTTCGGTTGCAATAAAACCGCTCTCGAATAGTTGTCTGTGTACTACATTCTGTATGATTGAAGCTAAAATGGTAAAAGGGCATAATATGACTAATGAAAAAAAAAACAATATTTTATAAAAGATTACAATGCTTATTTTAATATATTAAAACAAAAAATCAATTAAAAAATAAAGATAGTTTGTGAAGGAAAGCGAATATAATAATAATAAATAGAGGCATCGGTGAGGTGTAATTTGTGAGAGCGTGTTCATGTCGGTGCCGGGTGCCCATCCATTTAATGGGATGAGAATATGTTAAACTAAGAAGAAAAGGTTTCACGTGTCGTCCGCCATGGCGCCGCATGCTCGTCCTTGGAAGGGCCATGGCACTTCAGAGTCTCTATTTTAATGTCATTTGTTTATTTTTCCTCCTCTCTTCACACTTCCTTCCATTTTTATTTGTCGACTTCACTTTAGACAGGGATCAGATAGCTGGTTTCAATTCTGTTCTAAATTATTTTATTCATACATTTATATAAAATTTATATAAATACGTAAATAAAATAAGTTAAAATAACGTTAAAACAGTAAAAATGGAACACCTTACACCTACCCTTCTAGATAGCTGGATAATTCTTCTGTCTATCGTATTTATCTTTTTGTCTATGATTCCCTCTTTCATCCTAAATTTGTTGTTGTGTCGATTTTTTGGAAAGAGTGAGGAGCTTGATCTTGGATTTTGACTTGTTAGGCGTTAGATTTGTAGGGTCCTCTTAACAAATTTTCCTAAAGTTATCGTATAGCAATTCCTTAATGTTTTTTTTTTTAATATCAAAATCCGATTTTTACTTGCTTGTATGTTTGTGTACTTGTTGAAATGTAAGCTTTTCACTGGTTAAATTAAAGAAATAACATGTACATGTAATGTAAAATTTTCAAATATTTGATGGGTGTTCATTTACCTTTTGTATTGATCTAATGTATGGAATATTGAATGTGTATTGATAGATTTTACATTTTTAATTATAAACTCCGAAAATTTTTGTTAAGTATTTTTTATTTTTTTGGGTAGAATTTGCAATATGTACTAATTTGTTATGTTTTTCAATAGTCCTTTGCATTTTTTTCTCTCTCGAGTAAATATTTAATTAATGGTAAATTACATTATAATAGAAAAATTAGAAAATTAGTTTTTAATCAATTTTATATTACTATTATATATTAATTTTATTAAATAAATAATTTTAAATTTAAGATTTTACGTAGTTTAAGGTATTTTAATTTAAAAACATATTTTTTTAGTTATATTTGATTTTCTTGAAAAACATAACATCTATTTTCGTCAAACAAATCATTCAATCGTGCTGGTGATTACTAATTCGTTAGATTTAATAAACATAATGACATATATCAAATATAAAGAATGAACATGTTACATATCAAAAATGTCAAATACCAATATAATCATAAAGGATCACACAAAAAATTATTTCACTAATATAATTATTTATATAAATATAATTTGTGTATTAACATTTTTATTATTTTCAAAATTATTCAATTCTCATCCTATTATCATAATTACTTTTATTTTTATATCTCTTAATTAATTTTTGAAAAATATCTGCCAACATCGTATCAATCATCAAAATATGATCAGAGTGAAATAAAATCACCTATTTAATAAATGTTATTCCAACTTTATTATAATCTATCATATGTACATATTTACTTGGATCTCATATAAATATATGGATGTGATATATTAGAATTGAGTTGGAACAACATCTATGAAACAGGTAATCTGTTCCGTGTTAGGCGTTGGCTAGTCGATTAAAATTTTTTCCCTAAAATTTTCAACATATTATCAATTGGCTAACATAAAACCTTCGATTAGTAGAATGAGCGGTATGTTTAATCATTGAACAATGTTATTGGACATCAGCAAATGAACAATTTGACTTATATATATTGGCAACTAGTGTCTGTATCTATTTATATTCTGAGGCATCTCAACTCAATTTTTTTAACCCTTTCTATTTTCCTTAAATACAACTTGATTCAAAACCATTTGAACATTTCTCAAACATTATTTTGATGATCACGAGGGTTTTTCTTGATTATAATAAATTATATGCAATATGTTTTAAATAAAAACAATTATGTATTAATAAAACTCCAAATTTGTTAAAACAATTAAGATAAGAAGGATTAAAATAATTCATTATATCTTAAAATATTTGATTTTTTTATTCGTAGTTATTTTATTATATTTGTTTGGAACACTCTTGAATTACATATGTAATTCATTTTACTTATTTTCTTCGTCATGAATCAATGGACTCATTTACTCTTCATTGCACTTTATTTATTATTTATGATTTAAACATTTGATAAATTACCTTACTAATATCATTATATATAAAATAATATTTTTTATTATTCAATAGTTAATTAAAAAGTCAATTTTCAACAAAGTTACTTTCTATTTTGGTGTATGAAAATTAATTATATTAAAGCAATGTTACAAATATCGCACCAGATTTAGTATTGGATTAAGTTCTGGTACAGTACTGTACCAGTACCAATTAATGTCGGATACCGTTTTAAGTAATGTTTTAAATTTATAAAATAGCTCCTGAATTTTTTTAGAAATTGCAAAATAATTCATTGTCATATTGTATCGTTGTACTATATACTTCATAAGTTTACATCAACTCTGTTTCTAAATATCATAATAATAAATGATAACCACAACTAATATAAAATAATAATAATTTTCAAATATTTTACATATAAATAATAACCACAATTAATATAAAAAAAAGGCAATTTATCATCATACAAATATAAAATTAAGGATAATACAAAGTATTTAAAATATTACAATTTCATCATATAATAAATAATAATTACATCAAAACATCCAATAAAAAGAATAATAAATATCCTTAACTCTAAAACTATTACTATTTACGAACAGAGTTTGTGATGAAGAAC
>JAOQMP010000009.1:25860682-25878362 GCA_027563575.1 Erythroxylum pedicellare | reverse complement strand
GCTGTGGCTCCTATCATTCGATTGTTGAGAATTGTAGATGCGGATGAAAAACCTTCTTTGGGTTATGTTTATGAGGGTATGCTTAGGATAAAAAATGCAGTGAAGGAGATCTTTAAACAGAAGCCATAATTATATAAGCCTTACACCGATATCATCAAGACTCGATGGAATAAGCACCTAAAGCTTAATCTTTATGCTGTAGCGTATTTTTTGAATCCTACTTTCTTTTATGCTGAAGGCTATTGTGAGAAGAATAGGATTATCTCTACTCTTCTTGATATGCTTGATATAAAAAGTTTTTGTGTTGACTTGTCAAAAGGCATTCAAGAGATTTAAGTTTATCACGATCGCCAAGGAACTTTTAGTCGAGAAAGCGCTCTTAAGGTGTTAAAGTTAAACACCTTACGCCTCGGTAACTATTATATTAATACTAATATAATACTTTTTAATTTTTAATTATATTCTTTAATACTTTTGATGTTTATTATCTATGAGTATTTTGTAATTTGATAATTTTAATTTTTTTGTAGATAAATGGTGGCGATTGTATGGGGATAGTGCTCTAACATTGCAAAAGTTGGCTATTCGTATTCTTAGCCAAACATCTTCCTCTTTTGGTTGCGAGAGAAATTGGAGCCTTTTTGAATGCATTCACACAAAGAAGAAAAATAGATTGGAGCGTCAAAAGCTAAGTGATCATGTTTTATGTCAGTTACAACTTGCGTTTAAAGAATCGGTATTATCGTTTTCTACTTTTAGTTAAACGTTATTAACTTATTATTATTGTTTACGATTTCTAACATAGTTATATTTGAACTTACCATTAATGTTTTGTTTTAGGTTGCCAAACAAGATGATGAAATATGATCCTATTGATTATGAATCTATTGACAAACTTGATTTTTAGATTATTGAAAACGATGGATCCCCAGAGCTTGGTGAGGAAGATATTGAAAATGCTATTTATCAAGAAAACGCAATTTCAATAATTGATAAAGCACCACAACAATATAAAGGTTATTATTAATTTACTTTATAATATAATATTAAAGATTAGATATATTATTTCCAAGTGTAATTTTGTCTAACATTGTTTATTATGAAATTAGGTGATGAAGAAATTGCCGAACAACCAAATTTGGAATCTATTGAAGATGCTTATATCGACAATAATGAAGGAGCATTTGATTTTGATCTCAACTTGAATGAATATTATGATTAGTAATCTTTTGTTAATCCTTTTGATGAAATATGACTAGTGAGTTTTGTTATCTTATTTTGTATTATGTTGGTGAATTTTAAAAAAAAACTTATATGTTTTGAAGTTTTTAGGTTGAATTTTGGAGTTTAACTTAAGTTTACAATTAGATAAATAATTAAATAGTATGCTTAAAAATTATCTTATATATATAACATATAAAATAAAAATTATATTTATTACTTATTAGTTTCGACTACGGTTAAATTCCGGTTGAACCATTAACTCTTGAATCAGTAACTTTTCTAATTCAATCACCGGTCTGGTTTTTAAAACATTAGTTACAGGTTTTCCATAGATCTAAATTCAAGCTTTTTTATTAAAGACTTTATCTACTTTCTTGACATTTAAGTCATAACTACTCTTAAATACCTTCAAACATTTTCACAATTCCAAACACGTTTCCACCCCTATCACTCCCGGATTACCCCTCCCTTAGATCTTACTAACTGCACCCCTCTCACTCCCGGATTACCCCTCTCTTAGATCTTACTAACTGTCGTTTGTGCTCTTTAATATCTTTTCCCCACCTGACCTAATATCCAATGTTATGGAATACCAACAGCATAAGTAGGCCTAGATAGCTAAGTTGCTCTGTTATGTATATTAAAGAAAATGATGATAAAGCTTACGTATTATCCAACATTGTAAATCCGAACCCAACTCCACGCGCGGACCCGAAAGTCTTCCTAATCCTGACCCCATTTCGATGTCGCCAGACTATATTAAAACGAAAACCCATTTCTTACTGCTCAACACAAGACCAAGTGCCAGTGCTTGAAGTTGCAATTGCCCTCTGAATTATTGAGATTGTTTGTTTCTCTTTGTTGGGTTAAAAGATGCATATCAGAACTTCCAATAGTACTACTCCATCAACTTCGCGTCCTAACCATGACGACTTCACGGACTTACCTGCACCAGATTTTACTTCCCTCCTCTCCGATGAGCTACAGGTTTTCTTAAAGATTCTGACTTCTCTTTCAATCTCCAGCTTTCATTGCCACCGTCGGAGCTGCCTCATCTATGTGGGGCGGAGAGAGTCGAAGCTTGAGCCTTGAAAAAATTTGGTGAATGTTATGTTTAGAGGTATACTGCATGTGAACTTGGATGTAGGGCAAGAGTCCCCAAAAAAAAAAAAAGAAACAGATGAGAAGGAAGAGGGGAGCTTGGGACAACAAAATACATGTAGAAAGGATGAGTAGTATTATTCAAGATGTTGGTAGAGACGATAATAGTGATAAGAAATATTTTGTTCGATGTAGGATGTTTTAATTTTGTGTCATTTAATTTAATTCAGATATTTATATAAATTACCAGAACAAAATATCTTTTCACGAGAAATGGATCTCAGATTTAAGTTCAAGATCCAATGACTCGGATTCAGTACATATTTTAATCATCCTGGATCCGTAGTTCACCGTACTCGCAATTCAACTATCTACGCATCACTTCCAAAGATCCAACAGTCCCACGGTCATTTCAGAATCAGAGACATTTACGTAATGTTACATTCTTGGTCATGCAAAGCATTCGTCAAGTTGGTCGATCCATGAAAACTAGATATTTCATATACAATATATTCTTAAAGATTCGGATCAAATCATGAACAGAGAACTCAATTGTTTACATAAACAATTACAGAAGAAGAACAGATCATATTAGTAATGCGGACAATACGCACATAAAATCAGATCAAGTATCCTTGTCTTTTCTGGCAGTAGCGGATGACCTGAACCAAGGGATCCACACAGAAGTTGTCTTCTGATATAGTTTATAGGCTTCAGTTCTGTACTCTTCTCTTAGCATCCTCTGCTCTACTAGCACAGTAACATAGGCCAAACACAAGCTATTGATAACAGCCCCAAGAAATGTCCACCCCTGTCCCAGGTTCCATGCAAATAGCACCAAACCCCACCACCATAATTGCTCTCCAAAGTAGTTTGGATGCCGAGAGTAGCACCACAGGCCCCTGTCCAGACATGGGACAGGTGGCTTCCCAAGCTCTTTCAGTTTGTTGTTTCTCGTCACAAAATCATGAAGCTGTGTATCAGCAAAGTACGCTATGACGATGCCCATAAGGCACACAGCAACAGCTACGAAATCCCACATATTCAACGGCATATGAACGGAATGAATACTGTATAAAGGGAGACATATACCAAGCAAAAACACCTGCAATTTTTACATCACAGAATAAGGAAAAAAACCAAAAAGGTAAATTTTGCATTGCTTGGACTTCTACTATCTGCATCATTCATGGCAGGTTAATTGCCCAAGTGGGATGCCAAATATCTTATGGTAGATGAAACCTCATTCAGGCATTTTAACAAACACTTACAACAAATACAAATTTTGTTGATTACTAACAACTATGGTTCATCCTTATCAAAAGCTAAAACAGAGAACCTGTTGAGATAGGTAGACAGAGAAAAAAGAAATCCACCACCAGTGCTTGCCATATTGGCGACGCATATCAGTGAACCTCCAGTCTTCTCTGGCACCCCACTGCCAATTTTCCCGCCTAAAATAGTTATGGGTAAGTCTCAGACTCCAAACCCATGTCATGGCGATCACAATTCTTGACCTCCACCAGTTATATTGTGCCAATGGGTACATCGCATAGTAGTAAACAAGCAGCACCGGTATGACAGTCCAGTATAAATCTATCATCTGCACACACAAAATTCACACAACTAAAAAGTCAAAACTAACGAAGAAGACCCAAGAAGGGGGAAAAGTGGAAAACGCACATACCCAGTGGCTGGATCGGAAGTGGCTAATGATCCAGAAGAGGACGTTGACGTTGAAGAAGAAGAGGAAATTGACCAAGAGAAAAGGGTGATCAACGCACCATGACCACAAAGGAGACAAAGAAGTGTTGTTATTAACACTCGCAATGTAATGGCTGAGAAAAGAGAGGTAGAAGAGAACTGAGGGGAGTGGCACCAAGACTGCCATCACAGCATTGTTGAAATTTCTACCCATTTTTGACGACGGTGGTATGCGTTCTTTAATGCGCTCATATGAACATTGGAAGCCTTGGTTATATAGGCCCTTATAACTGTTATGTGTCAAAGAGATTTAATATGTCCTTATTTATTAGAAAAAGGGAGGGGAAAAAAGGTACCTATTACAACCAAATACTGAGAGGTAACAGAGGAGAAGCCATGTTTTTGGTTAGGAAAATGCACCGGAAATGCTTGCGAGCTGAAATAAACAGTTTGTCCTTTATGTAGACATTTTTGTCTAAACGGATCAACGACAGTATCTAAGAGTACTGTTTTAACATTAATAAAGAAGTGGACATGACTCAGAAGGATATCATATCATGCGTGTTTAATACAAATCCATGCATTACTAAACATGCAATGATGAAGCCATTAACACATTGTGGTGTCCGTAATGATGTTTGCAGCCTAAAGCGGAGTGCTTAATGATTGCCCACACATGACACAGCACACGAGTTTATAAAAACCTTCGACAGTCATTGCTAAGGTGAATGGTCCCCCACAACCCTCCAACCTCGAGAACACTTCGCTCCTCAACTACGCAGATTCCCGCAATCTGCGCAGAAAGATAGCAGAAACAGCTTTACTGTACGACCACCACGCCTGGAGTGAAGGCACCATCATCACCAACCAATGGCTGCTCAAGAACCAGGTCCACAAAGAGGCAAAAGCAATAATTTTCTTATTTAGCATGCCTAGCAAAGGTCGGCAGAATCGGTTCTTCCAGGATTGATAGGTAGGTCCTCTTGTGCATAGTTTAAACACTGGAATGGGAATGAGCGTTGCTCGCGGCACCAACCACCACCTCATACAATAAAGAAGTGCAAAAGATGCGAGTGAACTAGTAGAAGCCAACAACACTACCGAGGAAATAACAGCACTATACCACAAAATTCACCAGCTTCGCCCCCTAAATATTACATCTATAGTGCAAGGGTACAATTCCATGATTCATTAGCAGCCACCCTGACATAAGGGTAGCATGGTGGGAATTTTCAGCTTGAGCCGGTTGAGACAAGTGGAACAAGAACTAAAGCATAATCATAGAGAAATTACGCAAAAAATGAAAAATATAGCAGAGAAACTAAACTCAACTTCAGACGCCAATCTCTTTCACCGAGCATCCAATCACTAACAAGAATACAAGATGTAGGCAGCAGCTGTGATTGACCGAAATATTCGTAGCAAGAACATATGATTGAGAAACACGACAAAAGTTCAACATCAACAGAACTTGCAGCTGTACAGAATGATCTTTGGCCAACACTTACAAAGACCTCCCACCCCTTGCAATATCATCCTTAATTGCTTGCTGTATCCATTTCACGATAAGCCACTGCAAAATGGATTATGTTATTAGACCCATGACTTCAATCGTGAATGAGGAACTCAAAATGCGGGAACACAAGAAATGCTTACCTGAACCCCAATAAGGAGAGGGATCAACATTTTTCCCCTATCATTGGACTCAGATCCATCTACCAACCTTTTGTCAACTATGATCCCTTTGTTCCCATTCGTTGCAACATCAACAATCTCTTTTACCAAGGTTGGAATCCAAGCATCACCGTTTGGAATAATCTGCATCCAAAACATGCTTATTTACCAATAACTAATGTGCTTGTAATCCCAAATTCAGATCTTAGCTACCTCACCTTTTCATCATTCTCATTTTTATTGCATCTCCCACTGTTCTCAACCAAGCCAACAGGAATAGAATAATCCTAAAAGCATTAAAAGAAACAAATAGTTGTTAAGCAGGAGATAAAGAATGTAGAAAATATCTTACTGTAAAATTCACATGCAACAATATACAACAGTGAGGATGCTCCTCCCAATAATTAATTCTTCAAGTGCCATAACAACTTGTCAATTATATTAATCAATCCACTTAACACCCACAATTGAGCTACTGATGTACGACAAACAGAGGATAGGCCAACACTTCAACAAAAACACATACAATAAGGAGTTTATAACAACAAGTAGGAATCACTCCCAGAATTGAAACAAAGAAATTACTATCACGCAATAGGTTCTCAAATATAACTTTTAGGGTTTCAAAATCACCAATTCTAGGAATCACTCTCAAAAAAATATCATCTTCCCACTTGGAAAATTCAGAATTCGCCAAAAACTCACCCTTCTTTTTCTCTGTCATGAAATAAATATACAATTAAAATGTATACAAACTTGCCCAATTAATCCTATTAAGGCAAAGAATCAAATTTATCATTTAGCAATTATATATCACTGTGACAAATTTTGTTAGTCTGGTTACTCAATCAGAAATTGAAACTAGATCTTTTTAGCCAACCAAGTAACTTCTCATCTAGTTTGGTAGGATCTCAATTAATGAGTATCTACGATTTTGAGTCCCTGTAGAATGACCATTATGACTAATCCTTTCCTGGAGGTCTCTAATAGAGAGTTTTAGCCGCCTTGACTGCCAAGCTACCCTCTCATCGCTCCATATGTTCCGTAGCCCATTCTCCACACAAATGTACATGCAAAAACACCCCCAAATACATTATTGTACCTTAAGATCCTGCTTTCTAATTCGCGCTCCTGTACGAAGTGTCTTCAAAACAGCATCTGATCTTCTAGCAGTAAAGACATCATAACTCAGGTCATCTGGTGGGCTGAGCTGAGCATGAGTGAGGACAAGCAAACTTTTCCGCCATATTTCTTTACCAAAACTATCAGAAATAGCACTAATTATTTGCTTATCCAAGTCATCCACTCTGTATGCATCTAAGCGGTCAATGTAAAGCAGAACATCTATAGTCTTGTTCAAAAGAAACCTGCATCGTTAGCCAGAGGCAGCAAGTCAACTCAAAAATTTTGTAGCTCAGTCATGAAAAATAGGCAGGAACAAATAACATGAACTAAAATTTCTGAAATTACTTACCGTTTAATCAAGTCAAGTGCTTGGTAACTAACATAACCACCTTCAACAAGGCCTGGGGTATCGATGATGTTTAAGGTGAATCCAGACCGACTACGTGAAACCATTACCGGTCTCATGGCCTCAGACTGGATTACACCAATGTTACTAATAATCCACAAGTACAAAAGAAATTCCACTTCCCCTTAATAGCTAATTAAATAATGAAGAGATATTAGAGAAACCAAAAGCAAACCTGAAAGGAGCTCACGTTGACCACTCTCTCTCCAATGAGTGAATTGACAGTTGAAGATTTTCCAACACCACCTTTTCCCATAACAAGGATAGTCAAAGTACTCATACCCTGCAACAACACAGATAAAAAAGTTATAGACAAACCCGCAAACCCTAATTAAAAAAATAACCAAGAACAACAGTGATGAGATGGAAATTAAGACCTCTTCCTTCAATTTTCCAAACAATTCAACAAGTTTGGTTTGTGTGGCGGAAGGGAACTGTTGGAATCCTACCCATTCACGAATTAGCGACCCCATCGATGCCTAGAAGCAAAAATTTCCAAGAGAAAGAGCAAGTGAAAAAATAAAAGTCAAACCTTTGATAAACCCTAAACCCTACAGATTATAGTAATTGAAAAAGAACCAGGAAAATGCAGCTACGCTTTTGAGGTAGAAAACAACAAGAACAAAAAAGGGTAATAAACACGAAGACTAAACAGAGAAGTAATACTAACCTCTTCGTCGATAGAGATTGAGAGAGGACGCTGTAGGTGCAATATATGAGCTACCAACCAGCCGAAATCTTGTTTGTCTCTACTCGCTCCGTTGCTGACCTCATGTAAACATGTTAAAAAATATGAAGATTTTATACTTATATACGTCGTCGTTTGTTCGAGGGTGGGTCTGCGACTTGTCGTTCGGGCCATTGAGGAAACTCCACGTATCATCTTCTTGACTCGCCTAAAGCACATGCTCTTATCCTCTTCCTCACCTTCTACAGGTGCGCTATTCACTTCAGCTTCCTATCGTCCGCCTTCCTCTTCTTCTTAACTTGGGCGCCTTTTCATGGATAACACTTGCTCAAATACAAACGAATAGTTGTCCTATCTCAGTGTCAGTGAGAAATGGATCTGTGTTTCACTTCCTCAGTGCATCCTTATACTGTCAATAATAAACCCATTTTCAAGATTAGACCTTTCGGCTCATATCTTAGCTCCAAGACCAGAAAATTTGCTTTTCAGAAGAAGAAATTTTCGTGTTCTGCAACTTTGGCTACTGACATATCTCAGGTTGTGTCCTTTATCTTCTATTTGCTTTTACTAACAAGTAAGGGTGTCAATGTACGTTCTTACTAATAAAAGGCTTGATCGGATTCAGGTTTCTGAGTTTGAGATTGAGAACAAGAAGCATGATTTGTTAAGACTAGTGCAAGAAACTCAACGGGGGCTTGCCACCAGCGCTGATCAGCGATCTTTGATTGAGGAGGCTCTGGTTTGTTTCTCTTATTTTCCCTGACTCTAGTTCTGATCAGCGTCTGATGTCTTCTTTTTTCCCTGCTTATGTAGAAAAATAAGAGTACTGCTTGTCATTTGATAGGAGAGTTTCTAGATATTAAGTTATGAGCTTATCTTGTTTCACTTGAACTCCGACAGGTGAACGTGGAGAAATACAACATTGGTGCTCCAGTTGACTTGGTGCAGTTGGATGGGACGTGGAGACTTCAGTATACTTCTGCACCTGATGTCCTTGTCCTCTTTGAAGCTGCCGCAAGACTTCCGTTCTTGCAGGTTGGAAGAATGAAGATTTTGTTTCAAATTTTGTTCAATCCTTAGAATCGCACAGTTAATCCAAATTTGGACTTCTTACCGTTTATTATGTTCGTTCCATATCAATTAACTGACTTCTTTGCTATGGATCCCATCCTTCCTATAGTTACAGATTATGTTAAGAAGCTTGATCAACGAATATGCTAACAGCAAAAAGTCTCATTCAGTTATGAGCTTTATTTTTGCTTCAATGCGATTTCCTTTTGTAACATGTGCTATATTTTCTCCATCTTTTCAAATACAGGTTGGTCAGATCTTCCAGAAATTTGAGTGCCGGGATCAGTCTGATGGTGGCATTGTTCGTAATGTTGTTCGATGGAGTATTCCAGCATTGTTCGAGGTACAGTCTGTTTTCCCTTCCCTCTGCAATTTCAAGGGTATGTAAATAAGCTTTCAAATATATTCCGTTGCCCAGTAACTCCGAAAATGTGATCTGCCCAAAAGGAACCAGGTTTACATACTTCATGCATGCAATTGATCAATAGCAAATAGTTTATAAAACTAAGAAAAATGGACTACTTGACTCGGAATTCTTAACTTGAAATTATTGGTTTATGCGCCATAATCTCTATTAACTTAAAGAAACTTACTCGTTTATGTTTGTTTCTTTTTGGGGTCCTTATACTACGCAGGAACAAGAAGGTGTTACTCTCCTTGTTTCTGCTAAGTTTGATGTTGTTTCCATTCGTAACATCCATCTTCAGTTTGAAGAGGTCAGCTTCTCTGCCCTTCATGAAACGTGACTTCCAAAACTGTAATGGTATATTATGCAGCTTTCTCTTCCCAGGCAAGCCCTCTTGTGAACCTTTATTGTGCCAACAAGTTCATGAGTTCTAGCTAAAATGATAGGCCTGAAGCTGCTGAACTCTGCTCTTACTAGAACCATTCAACTGTCAGTTTTTCCTGTTCTATATTTGATGCAGATGTTCCATTCCTTAAATGATTTGGTCCTGCATGTTTGCAATTGGCAGATCAGCCTCCAAAACATTAAAATCAGTGAAGAGTTGCAAGCTCTCATAGCTCCGGCAATTTTACCACGCTCATTCTTAAGTCTACAGGTGAATGAATCTCCAGATTTGTGGTGTTGAGTAGAGCAAAGATCTATTATATTGACTAAATAGAGGTTTTTTGGTAATATTGAGCCAAATGCTACTACAAACAATTGGTAAAAATATATCTAATTGAAGTACAATACCTGTTTGTGAAAAAAATGAGTAGTTTCCATCCTTCATGAGAATTGTACTGGTACTTGCTTTAATGTGCAGATATTGCAGTTTATTCGTGTTTTCAGAGCCCACTTTCCTGTAACAAACCCAGGAAACCCAACTAGGTAAGTTTGTTTGTACTATTTTGTTTAGAATAGCAGTGTTTACAATGTTGTTTATAGACTGCACATGGATGATAAAAACAATCTTGGATTTCAGGAGATCAGTTGGAGGACTATATTACCTGTCCTATCTGGACAGGAACATGCTTTTGGGACGCGCTGTTGGAGGTGGTGGTGTTTTTGTATTTACTAGAGCTCAGCCGCTGGAGTTATGAAGACAGACACAGGACCCTGTAAGGCACATCTCGTCGTTAGCTTGCCATGATCCATGTTTTATTCATTTATTTGCCTTCGAATTTGATGACAACAGCACACTGCAAAATGAGTTGCCTATCTCAACATCTGCAAACGATTTCCAGCTGTTCAGTTCCACATATCTTGGAGTGAAATGGTGAGATTTTGGAAAGGAGAACAGAAGTATGTAAAGATTGGAGGGATAAACTCTCAGCTTAAATCTTAGTATATGAACGAGAATACACTTGATCAATACTTATTCTTTGCATGTCATCTCGTGTCTATCCCTGTTTGTTCAGACAGGGTCTAGCTGCATAAGTGTTAGAATTTACAATCGGCCTACGGGCTCACACGAGAAGGAAAGTTAGACTACATATAAGTCTAAGTGACGTTCTATCCTAAAACCAATTGGTGATAGATGGAGTAGCCCACTAGAATTATATATTAGTCTTCTTTCCTCTCTTTTTCCAATGTGGGACAAACTTCTACTCTTTATATTTCAACCCACCCCCCTCACGTGTGAGTCTAACACGTGATATAATCTATCATTTCGAGGTGTTAACGACTAACATAAGAGCAACCTGCTCTGATACTGCTTTTAGAATTTACAATGGGCCTACGGGCCCACACGAAAAGGAAAGTTAGACTACATATAAGTCTAAGTGAGGTTCCATCCTAAAACCAATTGGTAATAGATGGAGTAGCTCACTAAAATTATATATTAGTCTTCTTTCCTCTCTTTCTCTAATGTGGGACAAACTCCCACTCTTTATATTTCAACAATAAGCACAAATATACTCAAACCTAAAACAAAGGACATAAAACAAAGAGAAAAATGAAATTAACAATGGAAAAAAGTAAGTCCTGGATGGAGATTATAGCTATAATGCCCTTTCTATGAAGGTTTGATACCTCGAAGATAACTAATGTACTATGTTGAACAGAGAGAAAGACGAGAAAAACTGTACTAGGAGACGTATCTATTTATTGAAATTGAATGCCTTATATAAAAGCTTACATCTGGTAAAGACTGAACAAAACGAAAACGAGGATAATGACCCACTACTCCTTTCACGTTAACTGACCCAAAATTCAGCAGCAACTATTCGAGAAAATAGGGATAACAAAACACATACTGAAAGCTAAAACTTAGAGATAACCAACCAACAACGATAGAAAAATTAAAACTAAAGAACTAAACAGCAAAATAGAAATCTGAATAGCTGGTGTTGGATTTTAACACTCCCCCCATCTTTTTGACCATCCAAGCTGATGACAGAAACTTGCAAGCTTGTTGCCAGTTAAGCCTTTTGTGAACAAGTCTGCAACCTGATCTTTAGTCTTAACATGATGCGGTCCAATTTCTTCTTGCAGAACTTTCTTCCTGATAAAGTGATAATGTACCTCCACGTGTTGAGTTTTTGCATGAAAAACTAGATTTTTTGCCAAACGTACTGCTGATAGGTTGTCATAGTATAAAGGAATAGTATACTCAATTGGCTGATACAAATCTTTCAATAATTGCCCAAGCCAAGCACTCTCCTGAGCTGCCATTGCTGCAGCTCGGTACTCTGTTTCTGTTGTCGACAAAGACACGGTCGGTTGCCTTTTACTGCATCATGAAACTGCTCCAGACCCAAGCATGAATACATACCCTGTAGTCGAACGACGAGTATCATGATCACCTGCATAATTAGCATCATAAAAATCAGCTAGCTTGCAATCTCCACCTTTCTCATACAGAAAACCACAGCCAAGTGTGCCCTTTACATATCTTAGAATTCGTCGAACAGCTTCCAAATGTGGCTTCTTTGGATTTTGCATATACCGACTCATTTGTTTGGAGAATTCTTCTTCAACATCTCTCGTGACGATTAAATCGTCTACATACACTAGAACCACAACTAGCCTTCCTCCATCAGCTTTAACAAACAAGCTAGAATCCGCAGATGTCACCGAATAACCCCTATGAGTGAGGAATTCAGCGATCTCACCATACCAAGCTCTCGGTGCTTGCTTTAATCCATAAAACGCCTTTCGAAGCCTGTATACATGCTCCAGGAAATCCTGACTTTGAAATCCTACCGATTGATTCATATAAATCTCCCGGTCTAGCTCCCCGTGCAAAAATGCATTCTTCACATCCATTTGCCACAAGTTCCAGCCTTTGCTAGCTGCAAGTGCAAGTAAAACTCGTACAGTTGTAAGCTTTGCCACCGGACTAAACGTTTCGTCATAATTCAGTCCATATTGCTGAGAAAATCCCCGAGCTACCAGCCATGCATTAAGCCTCTCAACCGAACCATCTGTGCAATGCTTTAACTTATAAATCCATTTGCAAGAAATAGGTTTCACATCTCTTGGCATCGGTACTAGCTCCCAGGTCTGGTTTCGTTCTAATGCAGCAACTTCCTCTTCTATGGCTTTAATCCACTATGGACTTTGAGATGCTTCCTCAAAGGTTTCTGGTTCTTCTACAATGGCGGCATTGGCATACTTAGGATTTGGCTTCCGGACTCTTGTCGATCTTCTGAGTGGAGCTGGTTGTTCTACTCCATTATGATCAGCTCGAGCACTTGATTGTTGATGCGCACCAGTTTGCCAAGGACTTTCGGTTACACAGTCCTCATCGGTCACCTCAGCTTCTCCAAACCTCAGCTAAATTTGAGAAGATTGCAGCTCATCTTCAAAATCAGTTGAATCTGGTAGCTCCTCCTTCTTCGATGACCACCAAGAAGATGCTTCATCAAAAACCATATTTCGAAACATATAGCACTTCCCAATTGTAGGATCACAGCATCTCCACCCTTTTCTTTGGCTGTCATATCCAACAAAAATACACCGAACAACTTTCTTGTCCATCTTGCTACGTTAATGATCAAGTACAAATACATAGCATACACATTCGAAAACTTGAAAATAGCTAACTGTAGGTGTCTTGCTCCATAATTTCTCAAAAGGTGAGTTAAAACATAACCTTTGCTGAGGAAGCTTGTTGATTGTGAAGGTTGCAGTCTTCATTGCCCTGCCCAAAACCGTTCCGAAACATTCTTCGCATGAAGCATACTTCGACATATTTTTGCCAGATGTCGATTTTTCCATTCAACCACACCATTTTGCTGTGGTGTGCTCGCACATGTGAACTAACGATGTACTCGACACTCTCGAAGGAATTGATAGAACTCATTTGAGGTATACTCTTTGCCGTTGTCTGTGGGTAGACAACGAACTTCTTTACCAACTTCTGCTTCAACTTCCTCTTTGAACTCTTTAAGCTTCTTAAGCCCACTAACCGAGGCATGCTTGACAGGTGCAAAAACATCGGAATGGATCAGCTCTAAGGGTTCCTTCGCTTTAAATTTCGAATCTTCATACGGTAGCTGGTGTGCTTTCCCATATTGACAACCAGCATATACCGTGTCGATCCTCACTTCAAGGTGTGGAAGCCCCTTCAGCATCGACGACTTCATCATCACGTCTAGCTTGGAATAGCTAACATGACTCAGCCTCATGTGCCATAAGTCTGTTGTCTCGTTTCTCCTTGTCTTGTTTACGTATGCGGTCTCCGCAGACATCACATAGATTGACTCCGCTCTTCTGCCCTCCGTCACCGACTCCTCTTTAATCTCAAGGTTGCGATAAACCTTCACATCTTGAGGACCGAATAGAATATGATGCCCTGAAGATGTTAATTGTGCAATCGAAAGTAAATTCTTCTTCATACTTAGGACCTGGTAGACATTTTGAAGTAGCACTATGTCGAGTTGGGACAATTGAATTACCGACATGAGCTATCGACAGCTTCGAGTTGCTTGCTGTCACCACCACACGACTTCCTTTGTATTCTGATACGCTCTGCAGCTTCTCCTTATCACCTGTCATATGGTTTGAGCAGCCCGAGTCCACGATCCAGTCAGCCTCATAATCGATTCAGTTGGATATGGCTGCAGTAAAAGCCAACTCCTCCTTATCTATAGCTACCAGAGCCTCAACATCATCCCACTCCTCTTCAATTTTGGACGTAGCAACATTACTCTCAACCAACCTCTTCTTCGACCAGCAATCTTTTGCCATGTGACCCTTCTTGTTACAATTATAACACTTCCCTTCAAACCTTTTACTGCTGCCATGGTTCTTCGAAGCTCCCCTGGAACGACCGCTCCCTTCACCTCGATGACTTTTCTCCTTATCTTCCTTCCTTTTAGATTCAGCAACAACTTGCTGCTTGGAGTTCCACCTGCTCTTATTGGCATAGAGAGCTTCCTCTTCACCCTTAATGAAACTCTAAGCATTTGCTTTGCTAATGCTTCTTGACCAGCAAGCAGATTCTCGAATTCAACAAGTGATGGCTGAGTTTGCCACCCCTGTATAGCAGCGACGAAGCCTCTGAATTCATGTCTCAAACTATGGATGATTATTCTCTTCACCCTAGTTTCACCGATTGGAGCTTTAGGATCCAACTCAGAAATCTCCCGGCATAGCGACTTCGCCTTATGAAAGTACTGAGCGATTGTCGAGTTGCCTTGCGATACCGACAACAACTCACTCTCAATAAGCTAAAGCCTCGTGTCATTCTTCTTGGAGAACAGTTTGGAGAACGTATCCCAAGCATCTTTGGGAGTATTGACATCCCGAATATGCTCCAGCACATCTTCTTCAACCGTTGTCTTTAACGCAAACACGACCTTGCTTGCTTTTGTCTTCCACTTCCGCAGCACACCGATTGCATCATTTCCTTCTGGTGGTGTAACTTCGCTGCCATTTACCACCTCCCACAAATCTTGACCTTGCATGTAGCACTCCACTGACAACCTAAAGATCACTCATCTTGCATTTTCAAAACTGACACGAAAACCTAGCTTTGATACCAGAATGTTGAACAGAGAGGAAGACAAGAGAAAAAATGTACTAGGAGACGTATCTATTTGTTGAAATTGAATGCCTTATATAAAGTCTTATATCTGCTAAAGACTGAACAAAACGAAAACAAGGATAATGACCCACTACTCCTATCACGTTAACTGACCCAAAATTCAGCAATAACCATCCTAGAAAATAGGGATAACAAAACACATGCTGAAAGCTAAAAGTCAGAGATAACCAACTAGCAACGATAGAAAAATTAAAACTAAACAGCAAAATAGAAATCTGAACAGCTGGTGTTGGATTTTAACATAGTAGACGGGATCCAATGAGGAGCTTCTAGTTGGCTAGGAATTCGTACTTAACAATTAACTTTGATACCTTTACCCACATGTAATATTGTTTTGTAAATGGGTGGCAACTACAGCTTTTGTTTAAAACTGGAACGTTTCGGACTGTTAAGTTTCGTCAGTCATTTGCTCACCAAGCAAACACTTCCAATGTTCCTGGAGGGCTTTATATGCTTTTACGTAAGCAATAGCCTGCAATCCGACTCTTCCATCAATGGTTTTTTCCAGTTCTTTCCTGACGAATCCCTTGTGGGAAGATTCCTGTTAATTGGACGAGAAACAATTAAGAAAACCAACTACCTAAATTAGGGTAAGCAAAAAGAAAAAGCTAAATACTGAATACTTTGTATGTTGAACTCCAAAACCAAATTAGCAATAGTCATCGTCAGCTCAGAAAAACTCTCCAAACTAAAAAACATAGGCATGCAACATTAGAAAATCTTTAGCGTTATTGTGTTTAATCATTCACTTAATATTCTAATTCCAAATTTAACATTTCAGTAAAACTTCAACTGAAAATGATAATTATTTCAAGTTCTATATTGATGATAAAATAACGCATTAAAGAGACTCTCACTTGTTGTTTTTGACAAGTATCCAAAATAGGCAAGTAGCGTTCAAATGGGGCAAATCAGTATTCGTCTTGGATTTTGAATGATGGGATGGTTACTTCAAGATAGTAATAAAACAAATGACTGTGGTATGGAAGATGATGTGGTTGCTGGTTTGCCTTCAACTAAGAATCTGATATGGCAGATCCTGGACATGACTAAATGTCTGCAACGTGCTTCCAACAATATCAGTTGAAGAAAGCTTGTAAACAGCCTCATCTCCAAATCAAATGTAAAGATAAACAGACTTGCAAGTGTCATAGCAGCAAAGAAACTCATCGCAATCAAGTCTATGCTGAAAGGAGAAAAGTTTACAATAAAACCGGTAAGAAACCGTGGAAGAAGAACTTCAAACATACGAGGATTGGAAAGAAATATCGACGTATGAGGTTCTTCAAAAAGGCAATGCACAAACGCAAACAAGGCAGACCTTGTTGTTTTGTTTGTGGAAGCTACTTTGGAAACGACCTTCGCATCTTTCTCAGAGGGGGGAAATATTTGAGAGAGAGAATCTTGAGAGAGAGTTATCAAAAAGAAGAGAGTGGTATAAGAAACTTCACTTATGGAAAATTCTGATCCCGTACATTTATCTTCGAGTTTGTCTCTAGCTAGTTTGCCTAGAAGTGTGAAGCGTGTATTATCAAACAAAATAGAAAATCTTGTTGAAATTACTCATGTACTTGTAGAAAATCGTGTTTGTGAGTCTTCATTACCTTTGTTGAGTCCTTACAGTATATATTCTCGTGACCGTTCTTGGACGAGAAGTATTAGGAGTGTGTTATCTACTAGTAGACCTCGTGTCAAGGAAATCATCCAAAGTTCCAAATTGGAACAATGTGGTCTCAGATCTACAACTGCAGAACAATACGTAAAGGTTGAAATCCCTAAGGAGCTGATCACCTTATGGAAGGAGCAAAACCATACACATCTTCATATTGGAGCTATACGGTTTGTTCTTACCTTACATGGAAGAAAGGGTATTCCTGCTACTGCCAGGATATCTCTACTTGACACTGCCTACACAACGTACCAGAATGCTCTCATTGGTACCTTGCTGACAACCTTAGACAAAGGGAGTGTTATGCTGACCATAGCACCTGATTTCAACATCAGGTTGGATGATCCTAGTCTATCTGAACGTCTGTAAGTTCAGATCCAGATCACTGGCGCAGATCAAGATCCAACAGCCATCATGGCTACTCTACATCACCAGATGATCTACCGTCTACAGAATCATGCGTTGGACTTAAACTTTCCCAACTCCACTTCGGATGCTCTTTACATGGTTGCTGATGTTGC
>JAOQMP010000009.1:25829622-25845037 GCA_027563575.1 Erythroxylum pedicellare | reverse complement strand
ATTTTTGTCATTTGATTAAATCTAGTCATTTTAATTCATACCTTGCATTTTTCATATTTTCTTAATTTGCTTACTTTCTTTTATTTTATTTTCAAATCAATCAATTCTTGATCGTCTAAGTAATTTTTCATCGTTTAATTTAATTGTCTTACGTATTGGAAAATTTTCCCTTGGGTATGATATCTGGTTCTTACCGATTTATATTACTTGTCGACGGGGTGCACTTGCCTCTAGTTAGTTTAGATAGAATTTAATTTATATTGTTTTGTTTAGACTGCAACAGAGAACTCGTAAAAAAATTCTCCTAGTGAGTCATTATCTAATATCCCTAAGAATGACCTTGGGTTTGTTTAACAAGCCACCTCAGTTCAAACGGTAGGTATCGATCATACTAATTGCATCTCCAATTCAACTATTGGATCTAGCGTTATCAATTGTTGATGTGTGCACATTTATTGGGCTATCAACTCTTGACACGTGTTTTGGAGGTACCGAATATTAACAACTAGCTATTTCTTTATCCTTTTGTTATTTATTTTGTAGTTGGTTTGTCTTTTGATTTGTGGAAGGCTTACTTGGTTTGTCTTTTGATATGTGGAAGAGTTACCATTTCCTTGAGTTTTCTTATGAGTTTTAATGCACATTCAGGGAGGTGTTGAAGGCAAAAGACAAGTAGATAAAGTCATTGACAAGTGTGCCTCCATGCAGGTTTTTCTAGCTATTATTCTTAGTCCATTCAATTGCAGGTCCACTAGAAATGAAATTTCTTTATTTTCTGTTACATAGAGAATTCACCTGAATGTAACGGTTTAACCACAGAACTTGCGTGAAGCAATTGCTAACTACCGCAATAGCATTCTCCATCAGCCTGATGAGATGAAGAGAGAAGCTTCGCTTTCGTTTTTTGTTGAATACTTGGAAAGATATTACTTTCTTATATGTTTCGCTGTATACATTCACTCAGAGAGAGATGCCCTCCGTTCTAGTTCTTTTGGTCACAGTAGTTTTGCTCACTGGATGAGAGCACGGCCGGAACTGTATAGCATTATTCGCAGGTAAGGTTATCCAATGATTAAACTGGTTTAAGCATGCCTCGCAGATTTTGTATCATACCAGCAAACAATTAGAAATATAAATTACTTCAATTTTGATGATGCTGCAACAACGGAGCACAATGAGGTTTCTATCTATCTCTAATAATTGTCTGGATACTGTAGTTAATAGTGGAATTAATTTTGCAACAATTGCTCCTGGTGCAGGTTGCTCAGGAGAGATCCAATGGGTGCCCTTGGATATGCAAGTTTAAAGCCATCTTTCATGAAGATTGCTGAGTCTACTGATGGCCGCCCTCATGAGATGGGTGTGGTTGCTGCCTTAAGAAATGGGGAGGTGCTAGGAAGTCTAACTGTTCTTAAAAGTGACCACCGTCCTGGTTGTCAAAACCAAACTTTACCAGAAAGGATAGAGGGTGCACCTAATTTTAGAGAAGTTCCTGGATTTCCAGTTTATGGAGTTGCAAATCCAACCGTTAATGGTATTCTCGCAGTTATTCAGAGGATTGGCAGCTTGAAAGGTGGTCGCCCAGTTTTTTGGCACAACATGAGAGAAGAACCTGTTATCTACATCAATGGGAAACCATTTGTGCTTCGTGAAGTTGAAAGACCATACAAGAACATGCTTGAATACACGGTAAACACGACCACTCTCCTACTGTACATATTTGTTGAATTACTAAACTAGAGCTGAATGTGTACTCGATTTAGAGTTGATTTCCTTAATTTTTGTGTGTGTGTATTGTGAAACAGTTGTCTGTTTTTAACATTATAATCCAGTAGTAGACGTCAAGGAAAAAGGTTTTCATTATGTATTACTGTGTCTTCATCATGCAAAGAACAAATTGACTCTTTGCTGCTTAATGATATTGGAATATTTTAGGACTCATGTAGACTGTCTTAGTTAGCAGATAAAAAAAAGTGCCAGAAGTGTTTCCTGTAGACTGACTTAGTTAACAGATTGTTACATTTTTCATGCATCAAATTCCTGCAAACCTGTTGTGGACAGGCATGAACAGTGCCAGAAGTTTTTTTTTCCTTTTTCTGAAGCCTCAGTCTCCAAATGGGCATTGCCATGTTTTAAATATGCCTATTTTGCAAACATGTTGTGGACACGCATGAACAGTGCCAGAAGTTTTTTTTCCTTTTTCTGAAGCCTCAGTCTCCAAATGGGCATTGCCACGTTTTAAATGTGCCTATTTCTTTGATTTAGGCATCTTAGGCATTGATTTTATGCTTCTTATTGATATGGGCACTAGTTGGTAAGATTAGATTATAATATATGCATGCAGGGAATAGATCGAGAGAGAGTGGAGAGAATGGAGGCTCGATTAAAAGAAGATATCCTACGAGAAGCTGAACTCTATGGAGGTGCTATAATGGTCATTCATGAAACAAATGATGAGCAAATTTTTGACGCATGGGAACATGTGAAACCTGATTCTATCAAGACACCCCTTGAAGTCTTCAAATGCTTAGAGGCCGATGGTTTTCCCATTAAATATGCTCGTGTGCCAATCACTGATGGTAAAGCTCCTAAAAGTTCAGACTTTGACACATTGGTGATGAATATTGCTTCTGCCTCCAAGGATACTGCCTTTGTTTTCAATTGTCAGGTAAAAGTTCCTCCCCAGGCTCAGAGGGATAGAGAGAGTCTGTTTAATGTTTTTCTGCTTACATATATTCTATGGTAACCTGAATTTAGATGGGGATAGGAAGGACGACCACTGGCACTGTGATTGCTTGCCTTCTGAAACTCAGAATTGATTGTGGGAGACCCATTAGAGTCCTAGCAGATGATATGAACCATAAAGAGGTGGATAGTGGTAAGTCAAGTGGTGAAGAAACTGGAGGAAATGGCAGTTCAAGTAGTGAAGAACCTGGAGACAATGTTGCTACATCAGCCTCCCATATTATCGGAACGCAGACTGAATTGAAGCAAAGTCGTGCTTTTGGCATTGATGATATCCTACTTTTGTGGAAGATAACAAGACTATTTGATCACGGGGTGGAATGCCGAAAGGCCTTGGATGTCATTATTGATAGGTGCTCTGCACTTCAGAACATACGTCAAGCTGTTCTCCAATACAGGAAGGTGGTGAATCAACAACATGTTGAACCAAGGGAGAGGAGAGTGGCATTGAACCGTGGTGCTGAGTACTTGGAAAGGTACTTCCGTCTAATTGCTTTTGCAGCATATCTTGGAAGTGAAGCATTTGATGGGTTTTGTGGTCAAGGAGAATCAAAAATGACCTTTAAGACTTGGTTGCATCAAAGACCAGAGGTTCAAGCAATGAAGTGGAGCATCAGGTTAAGGCCTGGGCGGTTTTTCACTATACCTGTAAGCATCTTTTCACCTATTGATGGTGTAACTCCAATGCTTCATCAATGCTTTTTATTAAATTGTGGATATTCATTTTGATAGTATTGTTGTAATTCAGAAACTGTTGCATTCTTATTTTAATTCAGGAAGAGCTAAGAGCACCGCAGGAATCACAGCATGGAGATGCAGTCATGGAGGCCACCATCAAGGCCCGTTGTGGTTCAGTTTTGGGAACAGGATCGATACTTAAGATGTATTTCTTTCCTGGCCAGAGGACTTCTAGCCATATACAGATTCATGGAGCACCACATGTTTACAAGGTACTAATCTCACCGTCTTGCTTGGATTATCTGAGATTATATACATCAAATGGATTATTTTGGTTAATTCTTTGCTTATATATTTTGTCATCGACATGAAGAAGGCATTACACCAATGAGATTAAAAAATCAGGAGATAACACCCTTGCGTAGTTGTAAATGTTTCACTTTAGGATCCAACATAATCTAGCTCTGATCATATTCATCTCTTAATCTTTTTAACATGGTTATATTCTGTGTAATTTAGTATTATAAGAATACCAGGGCACAGTTGTATGCTTACACACATATATACACATTAAGCCTTAACTTCTTTACGCTTCAGGTGGATGGATATCCTGTTTACAGCATGGCAACTCCAACAATTGCTGGTGCTAAAGAGATGTTAGCGTATTTAGGTGCCAAACCTAAGCTAGGCGGACATATTACTGGGAAGGTGATATTGACTGATCTCAGAGAAGAAGCAGTTGTTTACATCAATGGGACCCCATTTGTCCTCAGGGAGCTCAATAAGCCTGTCGATACACTCAAGCATGTTGGAATAACTGGTCCAGTGGTGTGCCATCATTGATATTATTTTATGTTAAGCCTGTCGGCGTCTTTGCGTCTTTGTCTTACTTTCTTGTTATTCGCAGGTGGAACATTTGGAAGCACGGCTAAAAGAAGATATAATATCTGAGGTGAGACATTCTGGTGGTAGAATGCTTTTACATCGTGAAGAATTTAATCCCGAAACAAATCAATCCAGTGTTGTGGGATATTGGGAGAACATTTTTGCAGATGATGTGAAGACACCAGCTGAGGTTTATGCTGCCCTAAAGGATGACGGGTATGATGTTAGTTACAGGAGGATACCGTTAACTAGAGAGAGGGAGGCGTTAGCTTCTGATGTTGATGCAATCCAGTGTTGTAAAGATGAGTATGTACTATAACCACTTCTTTATACAATCCACATTTTGCTTCTTTAGCCACTAGTTTAACTACTGGTCTGATTGGTCTATTTGGTAAAGGAATTGAAGAATGATTTAACTTGGAAGATGATCGCTTCAAACTGCTCCCAGTAATTTAGTTTTAGGAGGAAGCTTATTTCATTATAATTTTCAATATTGAATTGATTTTTGCAGGGATGATCTTAATTGTCTATCTTTTTTCCAGTTGTGCAGGGAATTACCTATTTGTTTCACACACAGGGTTTGGAGGAGTTGCCTATGCAATGGCCATTCTTTGTATTAAAGTCAAAGCAGAGGAAAACTTCACAGCACAGATTCCACAAGGCCCAGTGATGGCTGAAGAGGATCTGCCATCACAATCGTCTGATGAAGAAGCACTTAAGATGGGTGATTACCGCGACATACTAAGCCTAACAAGAGTTCTCGTTCACGGTCCACATAGCAAAGCAGATGTGGACATTATTATTGACAAGTATGTTGTCTCACTATAATTTTGTACTTTTGAGCATTAAAGGTGTTAACAATTTTTGACCGTTAGAAAGAAAATATTACATTGTGTTAACTCGTTGACTGGTCTCTGCTTCGGTTAGAACCTACATTAGACTGCATTTGTTTGGCTATGCATCATTTAATTTTGATTCCGTATCATTTGCATCTCCAAGGTCAGTCTTATTTGGCATATTGTCATTTGTTGTGCAGAGTTTCTTACTTCTCTTCCACAGGTGTGCAGGTGCAGGGCATTTACGTGATGATATATATTATTACAGTAAGGAACTCAGGAAATTTCGTGATGGGGATGATGAGCATCGTGCACATATCAAGGATATGGGAATGAAGGCTTTAAGGTTTATTTACACGTCCCCAACTTATGACCATTGGCTAATTTACTTTCCTCCTCTCAGTAAATGTGTTATATTTACTTGGTGATTAGTGATGACCATGTTGTTCCTGCACTTCCCTTATCTATTCCCCAACCAAATCCTTTACTTTTTCCGGTACGAAGGCATAACCAGTTTCCTTTGTATATCTACAGGCGATACTTCTTTCTCATCACATTCAGATCCTACCTGTACTGCACCAATGCTGCTGAAACAAGGTTCACTTCGTGGATGGATGCGAGACCTGAATTGGGACATCTTTGTAATAATCTCAGGATTGATAAATAAAATATACTTGTAGCTTCAACAATCCAAATGTATGTATGCCTGTGGTAGTTTCTCCAATGTACAGCTAGTCAGCCTGTGGTAGTTTCTCCAATGTACAGCTAGTCAGCTTGTGGTGGTTTCTCCATCAGTGATTTCGCTCTGTTCCCTTTATAGGTCGAAAGTAGGTATAGTGCAGTTGATACGTCACCATAAAATCAATGAAACCTGATCGAGGAATTGTGTTCCTTTGCATGTCGAAGTTGGGCAATTTCGCCGATCCGAGCCTGTGGGGCAACTAGGTTTTGCATGTTTAATGCCAATGATATGGGACCCTGGAAGCTTTTACTCTCCGCTATAGCAACTTTAGGTTAATAGAACTCCTGCAGTGTCACATTTGCGACTCCGGTTTCGACACCTGTTTTATGTTGTAATAATACTACAATCAGATTCTGGTGTATCATACATTAACCATAAGCATTTTTTCTTATAATCGTAGTCTTCCCCTCGAAGTTCCTTTTCTTTTTATTTTTTATTTTTTATTTTTGTCGCATACTCTCCTCTAACAATTGTAAAGATTAAAGAGTAGTCTTCAAAATAGATAGAATCTGCATCAGAGTAAATGATAGCCACACTCACTGAACTGATTAATTCTTCTTATCCCCCAATACTTGTCCATGAATATCACAAGGCAATACTGTCAGACAAATCAATGTCATTGTTAAAGTTTCTATTGTGAATTATATGGCTAACGAATGTGAAGTCTTTTAGATTGCTGAGCTATAACATAGGCAGTTGAAGGGCTCTCTTCAAGGACAACCTGATACCCATCGCCAAAGCTGTCCATTCCTTGGGCCAAAAGTTGCCAGAAAATCCCACCAGTAAACGCCCAACCACCTTTGACACTGTTATGTATGATATCATATATCTTCTGGAAATAACCATCTCTTGTTTGAACGGTGAACCCTGGAAGTTTTGAAGACTTGCCAAACTCCCCTATCATAAGTGGTTTTCTGAGCACTGAATCGGCGTCCATGGTGTGTACTTGGATCCATCTGTCCACAAAAGCGTCTTGTTCCTTCTCGTTTGCGTTGGGCAACCTGTGTCATGTTCCATTCATATGATATGAGGTCATGAATTGTACGAAAATTGTGAATGGAGTTAGAAAAAGGCTTACCACGTTTCTGGGTAGAGATGAATGGTTGCATAATCTATCTCTGGGATTTGGTTGTTCAAGATAAAATCAGACCCATATGTGATGTTGCCAGGATTGTTCTGCTTCCCTGAGTCCCCGTAAAACCCTTCAAGTCCTATTTCCAGAAGATGATTGCTGTCGATGGATTTGACGTATGCTGCCACTTCCTTGATCCAATCCTTCAAGAATCACAACACAAGCCATCACAAGGAAGAATATAAAAGTCACAGAAAAGGTATAGATAGAGGGATGTAACTTGATAGTTATACTGGAAATGGGAGATACGTGGATTGCTCAGAAATAACCTGAATTAGGACTCCAGAGGGGTCATCGGAACGAGGTTCGTTTATAAGCTCCCAAGCGAAAATTGTGGGATCATCGTTGTATGCCATTCCAGTTATAGTGTTGATTCTCGTGAGCACAGTCTGTCAGAAGAGAGAACTCGGAACAAGCAAACAGTTAGAACGTGACACTTGCCAATCATGCAAGCTAAAGAGTAGAGAACCATGTTGGATAATGGTTAAGTAGGTTTTCTGAGTCTTCCTAGATGGTCAGAAAAGCACAGGTTTTCCTTGCATGCTTGCCTAATACTAACAGGAAGTCAAAACACAAATGCATAACCTTCACGAGACTACTAACGAACCTCTAGATCGAAAGCCTGCCAAGACTCGGAAACGTATGTTACTCACCAGTCGACGGAAAATTAAGAATTTAGAGGATTGGCTATACCTTGACATGGTTCTTGTAATATTGTCTGATGAGAGGATTAGAATAGAAGTCGTCGTCGCTACTCACTTGCTCACCTCTTTCCCTTGCCCATTGAACATATTGATGTCTACCTCCAAAATCTTCGAAGTTGTTTATTAAGCCCAGGATCACATAAATCCCATATTTTCTGGCTTCAGATATTACCATGTCCAGTCCCTGAAATAAATGAACACAAGAAAATTAGGAAGGAGATAAAAAGAAAAAAGGGAATAGACATCGTAATTTCACGTGATCAAGCCAGCCTAGCTAGTTGTGAACTGAAATAGCTATTAAACTCAACTTTAGCTTGTAGATTTCACACAGCTTCTGTGACCATTACCTTGAAAGTCTCTTCATCGTAGTGACCTGGAGAAATCTGAAGAGGTCTACTGTTACCTCCATCATTGTAAGCCCAAGTTCTAGCAATGTTCATACCATACTTGGAGGCCTGTTGGAACGCAGACCAGACTTTATCTCTTGTCGATTGATCAGAGGCCATGTACATCAGCCAATATGCATTGAAGCCATTTAAGTAGAGAGGCTTATCATTTACTACAAAATTGTTTCCTTTTGTTCTGACAAAACCAGGCCCAGATGCTTGGGACTCATAAGCTTGGCTATTCCTATGTCGGAAAACAACCAGAAAGATGAGAAACAGATAGGTGTTCAAACTTCTGCTGCCCACCATGGCTAAAAACAAGGAAGGTTGTTCAGTCAAGAAGCTTGAACAGGCACTAATGGACACTCTTTTAGTTTACGTAGAAAGGGGTAGGGATGCAGAGTTACAAGCTGTCAATGGTCTATAACCAATAAGAACTAGAGTTTATTGTCCTTTTCCATTTTGGTAAGATTAATAAATGCATCCAAATCTCAATCCAATCCAATCCAATCCAATTTAATGGTAAAAATTTTGAGATATTCTTTAGTTTTGTTCAATTTATTTTAATGATTCTTGTTATGAATTTATTTAATTAATATGTTCATTTTTATCATTTATTAACTTATTATAAATTAAAATAAATCAATTCATTTTTATTTAATAATTTTTAATTAAACTTTTAATAAGAATAAGTCTTTCAATCATATTTTAAACTCCTTAATTTTATTTAATTTTTAGCCATTCTAATTAAAACTTTTAAATCCTAAACTTCAGTCTAATTTTCAAAACATTGAATAAATGTAACTTTTCACATGTTAATAAATTTAGAATAAAGTTGTCATTATTTAAATTTAATTGCTAAAGGTCTTATTAAAACAATGAATCCAAAATGACAACATGTGTTTGGATTTTCCTTGAATTACGATCCTCTAAAAACATGAAAGTAAAGAAGAGACATGTGAGAGTCTACTTGATAATTTGTGATTATCATGTCAATTACCTCGTGAATACCAACCAATACATCTTTTTGTTTTGTAAATTACTCAACTCAAATCTATTTCTTATTGGCAAGTTATCTCCAAAATGAATGCACCCATTAATGCTTCTTGTTATGCCAAATGAGCTGTTATCAGGCCTTACCCCTATAAAGTAAAATTTGGCATATTAATAACTTTTATGATATCACCAAATTAATAAGATGTTAATCTCTCTTGTTATATTCATAACTATATATTAATAATTTACTAAAATCACAAATATATATATATATGCATATTTGACAATGATATGAAAATTCTCTAACTTATAGTTTGGAGAGGTCCTACAGCGTGTAGGGTTATTTTTGAATGATCTAATTGAATAATAATAAAACTAAGATTCAGATAACCTTATGCATGGATATTACATAAAATATCCCCACATAAACACTTACTACATGCAATCACTTGGCTTAGATTCCTACTAGTGTTATGAGGCCATCCCTAGTCAAGTTCATCTTGTTCACACTATAAGAGATGGACATGGCAAAAGTTCAAGGATCAAAATCACATCCTTATCATACCACACGAAAGGTCATCCTTTTGCACCTACAGGAGAAAAGGACAGCCTGTGTACTAGGTGTCTGAGATGTGACGCTCAAACCTATGGTTTCTACAAGTTAGTGTAAGTATCCTAGGCTGTTCAGAAAGTCCATAAGCTAGGACGAGCTTTTGCAGCCTAGGTTTGTTTCACTCGGAGAAATAGGAAAGCGATGCATATATGTCTGTCTGGTGCCAAAGGTGCAGTAACCGTGTCAATGTCAATGATTAAAACTATGAGATAAAGTCCTTTTGGTTTGTCGCCACTTGTGTTTCGTTGCACTGATGATGCTGAACTTGTCTTCATGTAGCTTGAAACGAAGCCTACACGAAGAGTGGTTAACATTGAGTCTTGAGTAGAAAGTGAGGCTCCTCAAAGTGCCATATTCTTGTTTCATCTGTTCAACCAGCAGCCAAATTATGCAGCAAAGAAAAAAATAGCTCACGTTGGTTCTGCGAACGAGGACTTATGTTCTTGGCTTCACGGGGTAAAGATTCTGGATTTCCCGTTGTGCTTCAGGAAAGCACACAAAGCCCTCCCGAGGAATGTTGTTCTTGTAAAACAACGCAGGCGGCTATGGCGTAAACACTCTGATACTTGGATTGTTTAAAGATAGAGATACGAATATATCACTAACTTAAATAAAGCACATTTTTCATTGCAAGTGCATAATCATTTGGCCGAACCCGACGTCGTATAAGGCACGCTCTTCCGTGTAATCTTAAGAGAGGGTTGAAGCACGTTCTCATTTAAAAACCATAGCATTCAAAACTCTGTTTTTGCGTTTGACTCGACATGCTCATCGTTTGCCGCCACTAAGAATCCCAGGTAAACCTAAATTTCTTTAGGTAGGTATGACTGCAAATTGATCGTTCATTAGCTTGAACTTTTGATATAACTTACTTGTGTAATTATACCAGTTGATAAGGGCTGATATTTTCATGTAGTTTTTAACTGTAACTGCATAGATGGGGAATGAAACCGTCGAGATCGTGACAAAGCGCATGAAACTAGGAGTATTACTTTGCTATTCTTTCTGCATTTTCAGTTCTCAATGCCTTTCACATTGTGTGGGAATGTTTTTCTTGTTTCATGCTGCAACAAGCATTTTAATATATGTTATATTTCCTAGAATGAAGAGAAGGAACGTGGATTAGGGAAAGAAGCAGAGCCAGAAAGTATAGAGAAGGAAGAAGATGAAACAAACATTGCGGGTTCTGAGGAGATGGAGTTGAATATTGCGCGGATTCTTGAGAAAATTGAACAATTTACCCAAACGGTATATCTGATATTACAGAAAATTAAAATATGGTAACTATAGCTGCTAATGGTTTTGGTACTTTTCATGCTTGGTCATTCATTTTGTGCAAGGTATCTGAGCTGTTGGAATCAACAAAAGCCATGTTTAAGGAGCTTAGTAATGAATTTGAAGATAGGTTGATTCTGTAAGTTTGTGAGAGCTCTGTATCATTTAAGAACAATGGTTGATTTTATTTTTTATTTTTTAATTTTCGAGTTTTTATGGGTATGTTGACAGGTTGCATAAGGAACAAATGGAGAAATGGCAGGAGGAGATCAAAGAACTTCGATTGCTTGATGCTTCAAATGAGGAGGCCAGTGCTGTTCTGAGTAATGCCAGATTTTTACTTCAGAACCCCAATGTTGACCCTGAAGGTAGCCATTGAAGTGGCTGTATCAATCCAATTTTCTCAGGTGATAGGATCATATACAGGAATATGCTTATAAAATGTATGATGTAATACAAATGCATCGTGTTGTGTAAAGAAGTATTTGTGTTCTTAAAGTAGGGTGGTAACTGAAAGAGCCTTCATTAAGCTCAGGGGAATAGCTCACTGGATAATTCATGCTTGAGCTCATCTCTAAGAAGCTTGAGATCTAGATTAGTAAATCGTTGGAGACAGAGATACATATGTATAACTAGGGTAATAATCAGCCCTATTCACCAACTCTCCCAGGCCAACCTAAGAGTTGGAGGAAAGTAAAGAAAATGAATGGTTGGTTGAACTATCTCACCTTTGTTGTACTAGAACTTAGAATCTTGAGCCTGAACTGATAGTTCAGCTCCTCAAGAAGTACATATGAGCTAGTTGGGAGCTTTTTCTAAGCTGTTTGGTTCTTGGGGCAGCGGATTTAAGTCTAATTTGAATAGTTTTACTGCGACTCATTTGGTGAATTCAGTTCAACTGGTGCCGTTCTTCTATGTGTAAACCCCAGCATGAACTCGTGTTGCATTTCGTCTATATGCTATGGTATCAGTGTTGTTATCTACTTATGCAGCACGGGATGATCTGCACGTAACAACTAGTTGATAAGATAGGGAAATAGAATCAACGACGGACAAGTAAAAGGATGGCATTGGCAGGGGAGGAACACAGAGCTCATAAACTGAAACAATGAGGAAACTTCATGAACTGTAGGGTTACATATTTCTATGCAATTTGGACAAACCAGACTTCTAATTAAACAGGAAATTGAAGACCGAATACATAGGAGAAGAGAATGGAAGCAAAAATTGTTGCCAGTTTCGTGAGATAAGCATAGAGATACATGCATGACGAGACCTTGGACCATGATAGTTTCATGGTCAAATGAGTCTTGTTTCAATCCAGAGTTGAAACGCAGCGTTTCTTGTACGCTCAGTTGATTTCGAACTCTCTTTTGGTCCAGTCATATTAGGTTGGTCATGGACCAACACTCTGAAGTCCAAATCTAAGTCAATAATGTTACCTAAATTCAAAATTAGAAATTAAAATCGAAAAGTTTGAATTTTGAAATATGAACAGATTGAATTTTTAAAATTTGTACAATTAATTTGATTTGAAAAATTATAAAATTTGAATTTAGGTTGGTCTTGTTTAAACTTAGATTATCCTTTGAATTTTAAATTTAGTTAAAGCAGTACCAACTAATTTGGCATCCCTAATGGATATGGATGTTAATTACTAGGACACCTCTACTTACAGCAACGTTCTAGCGCAAGTATAGCTACTCAGCTGAAATAGAGAATGAAAGACATATCTTACCAATTAATACATGTTAAATTAGATTATTTATTTATTAGCTACAGCCTTGTTCACTACGAAATGTATCTATTTGTGTTAAAGCAACCAAAACTGGTTGCTGATTTTTTGGTCTCTTGCTTCACCTTGGACCCAATTATATTCTGTAATTTTGACAGAGACAACAACATTTGTCTGAGAAAGTTGCTGTGGACATGATTATGCACCAAATCCTCTGGGCTTTCCTTCACTCCTTTACGTATCATTTCCATTTGACGTTACTCAAAATCTAACAAATACATAAGATCACCTCGAACCATACCTTGAAATAGTCAAATATACTTAAATGGTTTTGTCGCTGAGGTAAAAGCAAGTAAGCGTGGAGAAATGACAAGTTAAAGCCACTCCTATCCTATCACCAACTGCACAGGTCATTAATTATTTTGCTTCGTCTTTAGTTTTAATAATTCAATCAGTACTTAATCATTATTATATTTTGTAGGACCACAAATAATTGTTGCCGTTAAGACAGAAAGATAACTCCAAGTTTCCAATTGCATTCCAGCACCCCGTTTTTCTTTTATTAAACAGATACCTAAAAATTTCAAGAGAAGAACAACTCCTCGATCTTAGGGCTTCTTAGGAGCGAACCTGGATTTGATCTTCTCCACCTCTTTGGTTCCAATTTGGAAGGCCTTGGTCAAAACGTTGTCAGGAACAGTTGGAGTGGAAGCAAAGAGTGTCATGGCCAGGGACTGAGTTCCTGGTAGTTGACTATTAAATGCTGATATTACGGACGCTGGTTTGTCTTTGTTGTTCTTCTGGAAGTGAACGAGGCCTCTAGGAAACACAAAGATCTCACCTATTTTGACGTGCTTGGAGATCAACTTGTTTGCAGTGGTGATGAACCCCACGTCCAGTTCACCTTGGAGAACGAAGATGATTTCAGTGGCTCGCGGGTGTGTGTGAGGTGGGTTAAGACCCTGTGGTGCGTAGTCGATGCGAGAGAGCGACACACCTTGCGTATTCAGGCCTGGAATTTTCTCCACATTCGCTGCTGTCACTAGCGAACCCACAGTGCTGTTTATCACTCCTGGTTTTGCTAGACCGTTGAAGAAGAAATCAGCTTCCGTGACATTCGCATCAGGTTTACATGTAAACCCATTTACCTTAGTACCTGAAAGTATAAGAGATTTCTCTCTAATCAGTTCAATAGAACACACTATGGCTACGAGAACAGAAACAAGAAAGAACTTTTTTTTAAAAAATATAATTTACCTGAAGAAGGATTAGCTACGCAGATATCTTGAAGCGAGTCAGGATCGTACGAGATTACGACGGAGGAGATGGCGGCGAAAAGGGCTAGATATGAGAGAAAAGCCGCCATGCTTAGAACACAGAAGGGTTAGAAGAGACACTAAATATGATGCCAAAGATAGAAAGGAACACGTTGAATTGTGGTGTAGGTGTGGAGGTAGTAGCTGTATATTTATATCCATAAGTTATAAAAGTGGAAGATTAGTCTCCTGAGATCGAAGCTGACGTGATACCAAAGCATGGGGAAAAGGCATATAACTTGAATGCAAAGAAAATTGAACGCAAGAACTGTTGTTTTTATAATGGAAATCCCGGGTTTTCCCTGGAAACTGACAACAAAAATGACATAAAAAGTCACCGAATAGAATAAATTTATCAGCATACAAATAATTGGGGATGTACTGTATAGGCTGTAATTAATCCAAAGCAAAAGACGCGAATAAGCAAAGCATTGATGGAATTTGATGACATGTGGCAAATGAGAACATGAAGTTTTAGGTCAATTGGAGAATCAAAAAGACCATCAAGAGGCCAATCAACCAAACCAGAGACAGGGACACGGACCCTCGGGATGGGACATCGCTACCACCGCACTTGGAGCTATTCTTTCGACGAAATTCATATAGTTTCACAGAAGTAAACAAATTATATATGAAAAATACGAAGTAAAGAAAAGTTTTGGTTAACTTTTCGTGCACTGTTAGAAGAAGAAGTAAAATAATAGCAAGGAGCTATAGGTTAAGCATCTACGTCGCAGGAGTGGTTGAACTGAATGGGCCTGCCTGCCTGTTACCTGTTGTTTCTGTTTTCATGAGAACTTAACTTTAATGCACAACGTACATTGCTTTATAAAAAGTGAACTTCAATGGGAGATTTTAGTTTTTTGTGTTGTGGATGCTCATAATAGCCAATGTCAAAGCAACACCTACTTTGATTAATACAGTCAAAATCCCAGGTTTCCTGCATTAAGCAAGAGCGTGAAACATGCAGATGCATCCACTCCGCCTACTTCAAATTTGTGCATGACACACAAGGTACGATATATTTTAAGGGAAGCATCACTACCAACAGGTTTTCCCTCACTCATATCAAAACCAATTCCAAGGACCCTTCACCAGATAAACAAAACCATTGTTGTTTATGTAATAATTGGGATTAATGAATTTTAAATATCCAATCTTTTTTAAACTTTCATCAAATCTCCATTAACAAATTATATTAACTCATTTTAAACTATTGTCATTTTATTGGTATTAATATAATTAACTAAATACATAAAGAAATATTAAATATTTTTAATATTAAATAATTTATTACAATTGGTCAAAAAATCACAAAATCTCTCTAAATATTAATTTTTAGTGCTTAATATAGATAATATTTTGAACTGCA
>JAOQMP010000009.1:25808522-25819427 GCA_027563575.1 Erythroxylum pedicellare | reverse complement strand
GATAAATTAAAAAGAGTTTTAATTTATTTGATTCTAATTGTGAATTATAATTATAATTTACAATATATTAGAAATCTAATGTGTCAGACATTAAAGAGCAACTTGTGACGGAAAATTCAATTTTAATTAAGTTAGACTTAATTACAAAGTTTGAGAAACTTTAAGGATCAACTATGAGATATTTGATTTTATAAAATTAAATTAACTATGAGATAAAAATCCCAATGATTTTTCTATTAATAGGAAGAAAGTTAGGGAGCTAGCACGCTTGTTCTTCCTCTCAAAATTGATTGAGAAGTTGTTCTGTGGATACTGTTAGAGGCTGGACGATTGAACAACTCATGGTTGACATAGTGTAAAATTTGTCTAAGATTTCAACAGGAAACACAAATAAGGTATGATTTCTTACTTTACAACTCGTGTTTTTATTCAAGTTATACAATTATCGAGATCTGATTGGAATCTGTAAAAATTTTATTTTTCCGCTGCACTCGTGATTCGATCACGTTAGATTTCAACAGTTGCCATATGTCTATTAAGAATATATGATATGTCAATTAATAAATCGATCCTTAAGTAGATTTTGTATGTTGTATCATATCTCACATTTTAATCTTCTTTTTATCTTATTTACTTCATCATATCACAAAAGTATTCAATTCTCTTACTAAGAGTCGGTGACCACCTTTGAATATTTTTTTAGTCTTATACGACCTACTAATCAAAATGACCTTACTTTGTTCTAAATTCTTTTAAATTGAATTTAATTTACTTTCTTATAATTTTCCTATAAGATCGTATCACACATGATCTTCTAGTAACATTCTAAAGTAGCAAACCTTAAATTTAATTTTTAAGAATTGGAAAGTCATAAGGATATACTATGGGATTCATTTGTCCTTTAGAGTCTCACAAGATGTAAATTGAGATTTTATGACTTATATTAATAACTTTTTATGTCATTTTTACACACATAGTAATAATCATATGCTATAATAGTAACTGCTTTTTATTTGGAGTGTATGTCTTTTATTAATACAATACTGTACAGATATTGGTTCAAACATACTTAATATTTATCCTGAGTTCACAAGTCTTCTATTAAATTTGTCTTTCTGAACTCTCATTTGGCAACTTAAGAAAGATACAATAACCATTTGATCACTCTATACTAATTTTCTTTGGACTTAGTATCTAAATTGACATTTGTAGTTTAAGTTTCTTGCCCTTACTTTTTATTATCACCCTAATAATAAACTTAAAGCTTGTCTTATCTTTACTCATCATAAATACTAAAGGTGATTGCTTGTGTGAGAAGGTCAATCTTTTGTCTATCTAGTATACTATTTGATTCATATGTAAAATATGTCATTTAAACATATTCCATAATCAATTATTAAACAATATTTATTACTTAACAAACAATGTCAACTTATAAACCTATTTAAACATGACAATACAATGAATGAAAATACATGGAGAAGTGTTTACTAATGACATTTAATATTTATGTATCCTAGTGACTTCATAGATCCAATATATGTATCTTGAGAAATTAGTTTTGTCATAGGGTTTGCCACCATATCTCGTGTAGATATATACTTCATATTCACTTTACCTCGTGCAACCATATCTTTCACTTATTTGTACTTAGTTTTTTATATATTTGGTTTTATAATGAAATTTAGGGTGTTTAGTATAAGTGATTATTGCTTAACTATCATAATTGATTATTATTGGATTAGTCATACTTTTAGTGAGTCCCAAAGTAACCAATAATTTTTTAAGTCACATAACATCTTGTATTGCCGCTAAAAATTCTATAAATTTAGCTTTTATTATGGATAACACAACATAAGATTGTTTTCTATGATGTAACACCATTATTAAGAAAAGAAATGAATCTGTAAGTAGATTTTCTCTCATTTAAATATCTTTCCCAATTTGTATATTTATACCTTGTATATGCAAGTTAGTGCCTTAATAATATAATGCATAATCAATAATAACTTTTACATAACTCAATATTGTCTTAGCTACTTTCTATTATGTTTGTCCTAGATTTGGAAAATATTTGTTTGTCATTTCAATAATGTAAAAAAGTTTGGCTTTGTACATATCATATATGAGACTTCCAACTATATTAAGATGGGGAACTTTCATCATTTGTTCCCTTTCTTGTGGTGCTATTGGACAAAACTTCTTGTTGAGACCTTCCCCTTTAGTAATAGGATTTTCAATTGGTTTATAATATTGCATGCCAATTTATTCTGAAAATATGTCGAATATTATTCGTATAAGAAAGTGACAAAAATCTCTTTCAACGGATTCTTGAAATCTTATCTCCATAAATATATATAGTTTAACTATTGTCTTTCATCTCGAATTTGAATCACAACAATCTTTGATTGTCTTAAAAAAACTTATAGTCATTACAAGCAATCAAAATGTCATTAACATAAAATGATAGAATTACAATTTTATATTCGGAACTCTTTATATATATATATATATATATAGTGGCCTTCATCAATCATATGAAATAATTACGTTATGAAAATGAATGTACCACTACCTTAAGGATGGCTTTAGACCATAAATCAATTTTAATAACTAACACACGTCATCTTCTTAGGCTATCTCAATGAAACCTAAATATTATTGCATATATATTTCTTCTTCTAATTCTCAATTTAGAAAAGTATTATTTACATCTATTTGATGTAATTCAAGATTCATGCTGACTATTATAGCCAGGATTAAAATGAAGTAAATTATACAACAATTGAAAATGTTTCATTATAATTAATTTCCTCTTTCTGGTATATCCTTTAGCTATGAGATGTGCTTTGTATCTTTCAATACTACCATCAACCTTTCATTTTATTTTTAGAACCATCTTTTAATAGCTTTATACTCATTAGAGAGATTAACCAAGTCTTGTACTTGATTTGAGCAATTAGAGAGATTAACCAAGTCTTGTACCTGATTTGAGCTTAAATTAATCATTTCTTCTTTCATTGCCTTCATCTATTCTCCTTTAGCAAGATGATTAAGAGTTTGTAAATGTACATTCCTTAACTCATCCTTTTCTTGTGGTATAGTCATATGAATTGTCCATTTTATTTTAAAATTACGTTGGGAAATTATTTCATAATTACTTTGATGTAAATGAGATCCATAAGAAACAGATTCATAAATGTCTTAGTTACTCCTGCTCGGATAAGATGTAGTAGGTAAAATAGGTTATATCATGAAGTGACATTGAGTTAATTCTTTAAATTCTAGACTGGTCCCACTCAAATAAAATCCCTCTTTATAATTCCCTATAATAGAATCATTATGATCAAGAGTCACATATAAAAATAAGTCTTTTCCTATTTCACCCTATTTTAGAAATCATTTTCTAAAAATATAACATCTCGTGATTCAGTTTTATTTATTACTTTATCACCTCGTTTACCCATAAGGCATATCCTTTTAATTATTCAGAGTATTTTATAAAAATACTTTCTTCCCTCTTAGGCCTAATTTTTTATGTTTATAAGAGAGATTATGAATATAGGCCACATGTTCCCACAATCTTAGACGTTTTATGTCAAGTTATATATTTGTTCATAACTTATATCGAGTGTTCATAATTGATTTTATGGGCACTCAATTAAGTATATAAATGGTTGTAAGTAATACATCACTCAGATAAACGATTAGTAGTATGTTATTATGGACCTAACCATTTCTATTAGCATTTTGTTACGCCCTTTCACAATGCCATTTTGTTGTGGGGTTTGAGGAACAATTAACCATATTTCTATTCCTTTTTCACTATATAGACTCTTAAATCTATCAAACAAGCCTTTTTTTCCTTGATCAATTTTTAATTCTTTTATTTTTTGTCTAATTGATTATCTACTAAATTTATATACTTTATGTAACCAATTAATACTTATAGTTTATGAGAATTTAATAGACGTGACATAATTAAGTATATTCATCTATAAAAGTAATGAAATACATAGCTCTATGTCATGCTTTTACATTCATTAAACCACATATATTAGAATGAATAAACTCTAATAGATGGGAAGATCGTGTTCCCTCTTCAAATAACTTTCTTATTATTACTAGCTAGAAAAAGTTCATAAATAGATAAATCTACTTCATGTGAATCACTTAAGAGACCATCATTACTTATTTGACTTATTTGATTTGAACTACTATGACATTAGCATGTCACTAAAGTGCATCATCATTGGAATTACTAAATGGTATAAACAAGGAATAATTTGTGTTGTTATTTGAATAAACAACATTTAAAACAATAAAACCATCTAACATAAATCCATGACCATAATGAATTGTCCAAAGATATAAATTTATGCCACTACTGTGAATTTACATCAAAACCAATATTAATTAACACTAACACATAAATGAGATTCCATCAAATCTTTATAAAAAACAACACTTCATGTAGGATCGTGGATTAACCATAATGCATATCTAATTTGCGTGTTCTAATCCCTTGTATAACATATTTTAAGTTGTCTCCTTCATAAATTCATTGTGTTTCATATAGGATTTTTCATAATTCTACAAAGGTATCCCTATCCTTAACCAAATGGTTGGTTGCTCTTAAGTTTGCAATCCTTAAAGGATATAATTCAATTAGAAATACAAAATAAATGTCTATACAATAAGTTTGTGCCTTTTTAGACTTGCTATAATTGCGAACTAAGTGACACTTATTGCCACAATGAAGGTTCTTGACTCTTTTCATATTTTTATTATTAAAATGATGTCTTCCTTTTTAATTTTAGTTCTACTCAGCTTTCTTTTAGTCGGGAGTATAGTGCATATTTTTCTTACCTTTTAAAATTTTGGGTCTATTGTAATGCTTATGTTTCCTATTTATAGCTCCATATGAGCTAGGACCAACTATATATATCTCAAAGGGCATCTCAGAGGCTTCACGAAGTTCTTCGTTTAGTATAGGATGCCTTGTAGAATCTTCTTTGGTCTTGATGCTCTAATTGTGAGTTAAATGCATCTTCATATACTCCTAACTTTGAGGTACCATACAACTCACAACTAGCAGTTGCTGCTTATTTAATTAATCATGGCCAACATCTTACAACTCACTTATCATATTTAACATATGCTTTAAATGCTTTTTCATTTTATGATTTTGTCATTTCTTATATTTTTCAAGCTTGATAGTGAGTGACCTTATGTTGATCATTGAGGTACCTCTAAAATATACAACTAAAGTGAACCACTTTTCCTTAATAATTTTATATTTTCAAAACTCACGTATTGCATTGTTATTCATACTGCTCAACAATGTAATACGAGTCATTGATTTCTTCTTCTTCTATATTTTATAACATAATGATTCCTTTTGTGTTGAGCCATATTGTCTTCCTTATAAACGTTCATGGTTATGTTCAATGGTTACAGAGCCTCTTGTTTCTTGAGTGTATATTGGATTTTCATGCTTTAAAATTGTTGTCATTTAATTTTTTACTTGTGTGGAGTTTAACAGCACCATTCTTTGATGAAGTAGCCATAATTAAAATACTAAGTTTATATAAGAAGAAAGAAATAGTATACATATACATTAATGTCATATCATTAAGTATAATATACTAAGTGTGAGCAGGGATGGCGGTCATCCATTGATGTGTTCTACATCCAACGAGCCATTTTATCGAATGGTCTCAATTTTTATTAGATGTCACTTAAAAACTAGACTCGAGAAGTTTCTGCCATTTTCACAGAGCCCTCTCTCTTTCTTTCTCCCTCTCTTAAACCCACCAACTGTCGCAACACCACCTTCAGCATCATCATCATCGTCATCATCTCTACCATCAGTTGTGATGGTTCTTTCTTTCTCTCTTTCTCAAACCCAACATCTGCTGCAACACCACCTTCAGCATCATCACCACCTCTACCATCATATGTGATGGTTCTGGCAAAAATCCACATCATTCGATCCTCAATCATCAATTTTTTTATGAGGGCCTGGACACTATCAAGGAGGTATTGGATAGATATGTTGTGAAAAAAGAGAAATCACTCGATGATGAAGAGGAGGAGTTGTTGAACTACCGACAAGTCACTGGTACCCGATCGGAGGTCCTGAGTCTATACCAAGACATGCTATAGCCCGCTAGCTCCTTCGTCTGCTTGACTCATGGGGCGTGTTGTCAAGACATGTGTTCAAGGAGAACGAAAGGAAGGAGTTCAAAGAGATATGTTTCAAAAAGGATTTGGAAGTTGTAACACGATTGCTAATTGGCAACTAAGAAGTGAAGTAATCAACAATTGATAAGCTTGTCCAGAAATAGAGGCAGCAGGTTGAGAAGGAGTGGAGTTGCGGTGGTGATGGTGATGGTGATTGTTGGTGACGATTTACCATAACTGTTGCAGGTGGGTGTTCATCTTTTAGATGATCTTCAGATTTTTGTAAAATCAAGGCTTAAGATCAAAAATTTGTTCTACATTTTTGTTGATGCAAGTCAATGCTGGGTAACAACATCAAAATTTTGGATGATGAACCGTTGGAGAATCTGGCACTTTTGAGTGAGATTGTGGTTGGAGACATGATGGAGGATTGTGGTATTCTAGTTTCTGTGTTTCGATAGTTTTTTATGTTTCATTACTGCAATCTGTATATAAAGATAGTGTTTGAATTATTACGACGAGGTTTAACTGCTAATTAAAATTGTTTAGAATTTGTATTTCTCTCGAATCCTTGTATTGTACATAAATGGTTTTAACTGATGAAACATCATTTATCTTTTAAAAAAAGTGGGTAACAATTTACATGAATCATAGAGCAATGGCTGATTTTCCAAATTAAAGTAACATAAGAGAATGTTCTTTGTAAAGGTTTTTAACTCTTCTATTATTTCTTTTTGCAGTTTATCATCAGGTGGTGGTGATTATGGTAATTCATTGAAGGTGGCAGAGGAACTTGCAAATTGAAGAAGAAGAAGGAATCAACATTATGTAGTTCTTATGGAGAAATGCAGGATACATCAACTAACAATGTAAGTCACAACTTTCCTCAAAAGAAGTGCTTAGAGATGACAAATGACAGAGCATAGAGTCATATTACCAGTTTTGTGTGTTATGCATCTATGGAAAACTGTCCTTTTTCTTTGTTGGGCGGTAAAGAGTATGAATGAGAAGTTACAAGTAAGACAATTGTGTTCTTCATGAAAAATGTTTCCAAATGTATAACATTAAAGGTTGATTGTTGCTATTTTAAGGAGGATATTTGTTCCACGACCCATCGATGGCTATGTTTATTTTTTGCCATCGATGGCTATATTTATTTTTTGTTCTTTTTCCCTTGTTTGTTTTTGATATGAAAATGGAAAATATGTATACATTCATCCTATATGTCTGTTATTTGGGTATAATACATATGCGGTTCTTGTGGATAAATGCAGAATCCAAGAATACTATCCATATAATTGCTTATGTGTGGGCTAACTTTCAGACATCAACTAACAATGTGAGTCACAACTTTCCTAAAGAGAAATGCTTGGAGATAACAAGTGATGGAGCATAGAGTAATATTACCTATTTTGTGTGTTATTTCTTTATTGGGCGGTGAAGAGTCTGAGTGAGCAGTTAAAAGTAAGACAACTGTGTTTATGAAAAATGTTTCCAAAGGTATAACATTAGAGGTGAAATGATATTTAAGAAGTGAAAAAAATATTATCTCGTCTTTTCAAAACCTCCCTCATACAAAAGCTATTATCATTAGTGCATATTATATTTGGGAATAGGTGGAGGCGTCTCTTGGGTGAAAGAAACTTAGCCGACTATATCTCAAAGTAATAAATTTTGGTCGTTGACTGAACAATTTAACTTATCAACCTAAAGTTTAAATACAGAGAGACACATGCAACAAATACATACATTGCCAATTTTGAGATGTAACATTACTTAATAGGTGATAAGATAAGATTATCTGACACAAATCTTGACAATAATTAAGCAGGAAGATGTAGTAGTTGAGAATATCTGAGTGGAGTTTTTGAGTGGGAAAATACATTACCATAAATAACAATTTAGAGATGCACTAGTATAAATGACTTAAAATTGCAACTGTGATTGCGTTGACATCAATTCACTTAATAGGTGATAAGATAAGATTATCTAACACAAATCTTGACAATAATTAAGCGGGAAGATGTAGTAGTTGAGAATAACTGAGTGGAGTATTTGAGTGGGAAAATACAGTACCATAAATAACGATTTAGAGATGCACTAGTATAAATGACTTAAAATTGCAACTGTGATTGCGTTGACATCAATTCACTCAACTTGTTCATGTTAACAATGATATTAAGTTTTCAGCCCGATGATTAATTCGCTTTTCATCTCTTCTGTGTTTTCAGCTTAATGGTGTAAAAGCTGTCATGGACATTAGTTTAAGTGATGAGAAACACACTTTGCTAGTGCAAATGCAACAGAGAAGATCCCTTAACTTTTTTGGAAACGAGCCTCCTATTTCAATTCTTGACACCATCAACTACCCCATTCACATTAGATTACCTGACACAGTTGACTAAATCTTAAATTTTGGTTGTCCTATCATCCAAAATTTACGATTATATAAACAGAATTCGTGATTATTCCCTCAAGGACCTGAACAAAAAAAAGGTGTCTGCACGTCATATCAAATCCCTTTCTCTTGTTCCAAGCAATTAAATCATATTGTCAAAGAAAACAAAGAAAAAAAAAACCACATTGTCAAAAGTTAATGTTATATTCCACTTGCTAAACTATATCTTCTATTTCCCATGTTTTCAATTGTTTTGTAAAGTAGAAGATTTCCAACATATTTACCCTTTTTCTTTCCCTTAATATTACTTCATTTTTTCAGAATGGCCAAGAAAGAAACATATCATCCACTCAATGAGAAATGAAGCTGTGCTGGAGCTTCTAACGAAACCAACTCCTCTCTTGCTAAAGCAGGTGACGATCTTTTGTGCGTTTTCACTGTTCATACTCAATTTTCTTTCATGGGTCAAGATTAAGGCCTTCCCTATTTTTGCTTCACCATTTCTTCATCTTAATTATGAATGCTTCCTTTCCAATTTAAGTGCTTGATGTCAAGAATTATGAATGCTTCCTTTGCAATTGAAGTGCTTGATGTCAAGTTTTTCATTTGTAGTCAGAAAGTTCAATTTTAGATAAAAGTTTGTAGTATTTCTATTGTCTTTATCTTCAAGATTATATCAGTACTGGAGGGAATAACTATTGGCTTTAACTTTTTCTTCTACCTAATCACGGGAGATATTCTGCAACAATGCTTGTATTAGACGATTTTTGAGAGCTAAAGGTGATAACGTGAAGAAGGTTGCAAAGAGTTTAAGGGCTTGCCTTTCTTGGAGAGACAACATAATGATTGGTATTGTAACAATAACCTGCATTATCTTATGATTACTACCACCAGATTTTGGAGAAAAGTTTTTTCTTACCCCTTTTCTACTACTTCTCAGTCTTCTCTTTTTCATAATCATTTGTTTTCCTTTTTTTTCCATTAGCCAAGAGTTCAAAATAAGGAACAAACGTTAACTCAAAATCTATCAATTTCTGTATTTTTTAGTCACTTTTTGTTTTTGTTTCTTGTTTTGGATACAAAAAACTTTATGGCAGATGAATTTTCTGCTGAGCTTGCATAAGGAGTTGCTTATGTAATGGGTCACAATGAAGATTTAAGACCTATTTTGGTTATTTTCAACTCTGTCATTTGCCTCTTATATCACTTTCTGCATTTTTTCAAACTGAAGGAAAAAAGGAAATAGTTGATAGGATTCCTTTTATATATCTTCTTAAGATTATAACTTTGCATCTGTTATGTATATACTACTTCAAAGGCTTTACTATTCCTTTATTCCCATTGGTATTTTCTTGTTAAACAAGATTATCAGAAGTTCCATTCACAAAAGCCGTAAGTGACTATATAAATTTTTAGATCCTACCTCTATTTCCATTTTTTTTGCTTCTTAAGTCATTATATCAAATCTTATGTGTCACTTCATTTTTTACACAAATTCACATGCTTCCTTATGTTTACTTTGGAGGTGGCCATTTCAACCATGTGAAGAAATGACGAACAATTTGTACTCCACTTAGTTGCACGTATGTTCATTTCTTTCGAAATTTCATTAATAACCCATAAAAGTTTAGAGACATGTAACACATTTTGCTCTGGTAAAAATGCATGAGCTCAAACTCAGAGCTCTGTTACATTCTTATGCAATGTTTGAACTGCCTCTTAATGTCATGTCTTCATTGTTCCATTATTGGTTAGGCTCTTGTGTTATCAGGCATTATCGGGAATTAAACCTACACACACACGCACACGCACACGCACACGCACACGCACAAACACACACACACACGCACACACACATCCAATCAATTTTATAATTTGCTAGAATTGGTCATTATCTTTTTTGCACGCTTTTAATTAAAACTTGATAACCTTATAATTGGATTTAAATCAATAACTGGGTCTTGGGTTAGCAATGAAATCTATTTTCTTATAGTTTGTTCACCTTATCTTCTTAGGCTTTTTTAGATATGCTTCAGCTTTTATGAATCTTCTCCTGTTAACAGTGAGAATTATGGCAGAGTGCTACCCGTGTATGCTTTACAAGGCTTTTGTAATCGACCCACCTTCTTTATTCTCTTATCTATAGAACGTAAAATTCAAATTTATCTGGCTAATTCTCATGTCATTTAGTTTGTTGTTTTGTTTTCTACCACAAACAAGTCAACTCTTTCACTTATAGGACTTGTAAGAGGTTGTTACTGTTGACCTACTCTTGATCATTTCTTTGCCTTTTTTAGTTAATTTTCTATAGTGCGGTCTCC
>JAOQMP010000009.1:25785096-25799571 GCA_027563575.1 Erythroxylum pedicellare | reverse complement strand
TTGAGATTTCTTGAATATCTTTACAACTAACAGATGAATACCAAAAACACTTTACTAAAAATTGATAAGTATTGAAATCGCAAGTAACTTTATCTACTCGTCTAACAACAAGAAAATTAAACCATGAGAGTTAGAGAATAGACGTCGTGATTTTATACTGGTTCACCCCAAACCTTGGGCTACGTCCAGTCCTCAGAGTTTGTATGAGATTTCACTATACTTTTCAACTTTTACAAGTATTCTTTCTTCCCTTCAAGAGCCTCTTTAGGTCTCTTTGACAAAGTATTCTTTCTGTTATCTTAGCCTCTATAGACTACAGCCTTTTCTTTCTCTCTTTAAGAAAGATATCTTGAGCTTTACGCTATAGTAGGATTCACTCTCTTGTTTCGCACTTTGAATACATAATTTTTTCTAAGTATTATACAATCACATTTTTCTCTCTTGTAAGCAAAAAAAAATTATTTTAGTCTTCGACTAGGACTAGTATTTATAGCCTAAGTCTCCACTGTCTTCTTGAAAACTACTTCTTAAATCTTCAAGAGACCATTATTTAGTTGAGTTTTGCAATTAACTCCAACTAACTAACTGTCTGACGTTTTAAAGTATCTTCCTTTTTGTATCATCTAATATTGTTGCTTCGTTTGTTGTTTTTGCTTCGTCTATTGTTTGCGCTTTGTCTGTTGTTTCTGCTTTATCTGTTGTTTGCAATTCGTCTGTTGTTTGGGCTTCGTCTATTATTTCCGCTTCGTCTATTGTTTGCGTTTCGTCTGTTGTTTGCACTTCATCTATTGTTTGTGGTTCATCTGTTGTTTACGCTTTGTCTATTATTTTTGCTTCATTTGTTATTTCCGCTTCATCTGTTGTTTCTGCTTTGTCTGTTGTTTGCGCTTCATCTGTTATTTGTGCTTTGTCTGGGATGACTAAGTGTTACTTACATTTTTTGCACACTTAACAAACTTATCAAAACAATTCATATATTTCGAAGATGATTATTATTTGATTGTCACCAAAATTAATAGAAGTGAATTCTACTTGACTTAATAGAAGGAGATTTAAGATAACCTTGAGTTTCATGAAAAGTCACAAGATAGGTCTGATTTATTGGTTAGAGTTTTTAGAGCTAAATTTGAGATCCTTAAAAATGAAATAATTAAGAAACAAATCTTTAGGGAGGTTATCGCATATGTTTATGTTACTGAGTTCCAAAAGCGTGGTTTCCCTCATGCTCATTTGTTGTTGATACTTAAATCGCATTCTAAATTACTTAATCCAGAATCTTATGACCAAATCATATTTGCTGAAATACCAGACCCTATTCAAGATTTGCAGTTATATTCTCTTATCATTAAACACATGATCCACAGTTGTTTTGGTCATATGGATAAAGACAACCCCTACATAAGAAATGGTGTGTGTAAGAATCATTATCCTAAAAATTTTGCTCCTTTTACTATCTACGATGAGGATAGTTATGCATGTTATAGAAGGAGAGTGATGGTCGAAAAGTAAAGATTTGTAGGTACGAGGTAGATAATAGGTGAGTGGTTCCTCATAATTCGTACCTTTTACTTCTCATTGATTGCCACATAAATGTTGAAATATGTTCTACTATTAAGCTTGTTAAGTACTTGTACATGTATGTCTTCAAGGGCCATGATCTTCTTAATTTTAGTATTGTTGATCAAAAGACCACTGTTGATATTGTTGAAATTAGTAATTTCCAGGAAGGTCGTTGGATTTCGCCTCTTGAAGCTTTTTGAGGTATATATGAGTTTCGTTTAAAAGAGATTAGTCCATCAGTCTATGTGCTTCATGTTCATCTTCCCAATCAATAGTCTATCTCCTTTAACAGAAATTCATATTTGTCCTATTTGTTGAGAAAATTAACTTTTCAAGAACAACATTAATTGAATTCTTCGAAATGAATTTGACAAATAAAAAAGCTAAAGAGATGAAATGTTTGTATAAAGATTTTCCAGAACATTTTGTTTGGACCCTATAAATAAAACATGGTCAGAAAGGAGTCAAAAGAAAGTTATAGGAAGGTTGGTTACTATTGAGCCCAAAGAAGGAGAGAGGCATTAACTAAGGTTATTACTTATGCACGTTAAAGTATTACTTATGCATGTTAAAGGACCAACATCATTTGATCACTTATTGACTGTTGATGGTGAAAAAACAAGTTGTTTTAGGGAGGCTACACTAAAATTAGGCTTGTTAGCATCTGATTCTTATATAGAACAAACTCTAGAGGAGGCTGCTTTATTTCAGATGCCAGCTTCGCTTAGACTTTTATTTGCTATGCTCCTGTTCTATTGTTCACTGGCGAATCCTAAGCAACTTTGGGAAACATTCAAAGACTATCTTTGTTCTGATTACTAATATGCTTCCTTCTATAATGCATGTACATTTGAGAACGTTACAAGGATGACCCTCTAGGATATTAATAGATCCCTAGAAAAACAAGGGAAGAGCTTGAGTGATTATCATTTTACAGAATATGATTTTACAGCTAATTATCACGAAAAATCTCACTAGAAAAATACAAAGTGAGAAAAATATACACATTGATCTAGAAGATTCATTATCACATTCAAGGTTGAATAAGGAACATAAATACATATTTAATTTGATTTTGGATTTAGTTTTTGGTTCAAATGGTAGCAACTTTTTTATTAATGGTCCAGGTGGAACTGGGAAGACTTTCTTGTACAGAGCGCTTCTTGCAATTTTACGATCACAGGGTTATATTACAATTGCTATTGCAACATTAGGTGTTGCAGCATCGATCGTTCCTAGTGGTAGGACAACACACTCAAGATTTAAGATCCCACTTGATTTTTCGAAGAAGAAAGTTTGTCAGTTAAGTAAGCAGAGCAGTATTGCAAAACTAATATTTGAATCCAATCTCATCTTATGGGACGAGGCTTCAATGGCAAAACGAGAAGCCATAGAATCTTTGATGATTTACAGCAAGATATCATGGAGTCCAATAAGCCTTTTGAAGGAAAGATTGTTGTTTTCAGCGGAGATTTTCATCAAACCTTACTCGTTATAAACTAGGCCACAAAAGAACAGTTAATTGATTCAAGTCTTGTAAATTTGCGTCTCTGACCACATATACATAAATTATCTTTAACACTAAATATGAGAGCTATATCAAATCCAGTTTTTTTTTATATGATAAGAGTAGGAGAAGGTATAGAACTTGTTGACGAGTAAGATTAGATATGCTTACCCGAACAACTAGTTATTCCTTATCATAATAAGGATGAATCTCTTAACATATTATACTTTTTATATCTTATCGTTTAGTGTCCATTTTATTATTTGTTTAAAATCTTTTTTAACGTCTTTCTAATGCTTTGTTCACTTCACCAGGTTACTTGAAAATGTCTTCCCTAACTTAAGCATATATTCATTTGATTCACATCAAATGATAAATAAATGCGTACTTTGTCCAACAAACAACTGTGTTAATGAAATTAATAAAATGATGATCAATAGATTGTCTAAAATCTACATTCATCTGTAAGTTTTGACAAAACAGTTGACCGAAGACATCAATCAGATTATGATGATTTTCTCAATTCTCTGAATCCTAAAGGTCTACCTCCTCATAGATTATTGCTGAAAGAAGGATGTCCAATCATGCTTCTAAAAACTTTGAATCCAACAGAGGGTTTATGCAGTGGCACAAGATTGATATTTAGACAATCGGAAGAGCACATAATTTTTGTAGAGATTGTTTTTGGACCTCATAAAGGAAAAATAGTTTTCATCTCTAAGATTCCTCTACAGTCTTCTGAAAATGGAAAGAATGGGATTCCTTTTGTAAGAACACAGTTCCCTATTTTTTCATGTTTCGCGATGACCATAAATAAGTCCTAGGGTCAGACGCTTGATTATAAAGGAATTTATCTTCGTCAGCCTATATTTTCACATGGACAATTGTATGTTGAATTTCAAGAGCTAGAACTCCTAAATCAGTTAAAGTTATAACTATTCCAGGCACTTTTCAGTCTTCAAAATTTGATCTCAAAATAATGAATATTATATTCCATGAAATTTTTCAGTTGTCTAAATTAAAACATATAAAATAAGCAAAAGGTATATTGATTTTTCTGTTCAAGTGTATTAAGTTTCATTCTATTTACAAAATGAATTTTAATATATAAATATTTTCTTAACCAATTTTTTTAAGGATGGAGAAGCGTTTATTGATTAAGGATATTTACATGGTGCTGAGGGGTGGTTATGCAAAGTAACCATCCAAGAAAAACAACAAATTGTTACATCACTTAACAAGCTATCCAGGGGACAAAATTTTATCTTTTTTTATTCAAAGTTATAACAATTATACTTTCTTCATTCAACATCTTCCTTTTTGCACTAACTTTAAAAAATAATAGTTGACATAACTATCAAAATAGAATTTCTATTAATCTCTTTACGTTACTACTAAATTCATGAAATATTTGAGTTTTTTTTTCTATTCCCTTTTCTATAAAATGTCGTTACCATTTTCAACTTAAAATTTTAGTATTTCAATGTGACAGAATTTGAATTTGTTACTTTTCTCTATTACTAGAATAATTTAGCTTTTTTTATTATGTTTTTTTCAACAGGAAAAATGCATTGAAGCTATCATATTTAACAATGACATCTACAGGATGAGCCCCATTTTGCAACCTTATAAAAAAAATCATTTCTAAAGCCATTGTCAAGCTAATTCCACCTCAGTTCCAAGTTGAAGACTTGAATATTTAATGGATCATTACAAGTCACACCGTTGTCGATCCTATAACTGATGACGACAACATCTAACTAAGCAAATTCACCTATACATTCTTTACAGATCCCATCAAGTATATCAATAACAAGGAAAAACCAGTTGGTTAGATCTTTTATCTATTTCTCTCAACAACTTTTTTTCTTCCATTACATCTGATTGTACTTATCCTTAACATATGATAGATATTTTGGCTGTCGTTATTCAAGTTTTAGATGTGAGGTGCATCAATAAAGATGACAAAGTTTCGACTGTCAAAAAATTCTTTCTTACTAACAAACAGTATGTTGTATTCCTTATTATTCTCTACAACTAATGAACTCTGATAACATTTGATTCTTTTGACATTTTTCATTTTTATATTAGACAATAAACCATTATACTGTCAATGTGGGATGTTTTTAGTGCAAATGAAGGCCAACAAATTATACAGGCCTTACATACTTATCCAGTAGTTGTATGTCGTAGATTAAAAGTTCACTTTTATAATGGTAACTCTATTTTCATTTTTGTCATACTATTATTTTTTTATATTTATCTTTGTATTTTCTTTTTAAGCCTACAATCTAAAAATTTCAGGTGTTGCATTATCCACATGGTTTGATTCTGCAATTTTCATCGATCCTCTAATATAAGAAGGTGCAGATTTTAAAAATTGATGCTTTCACATTTCTCATCTTTAGTTTTGCAATAAATAAACTTCTGTACAAATTTTTAGATGTTTTTATATTTACACTTATAATTACCATTTTTTCAGTGCGCAACAAAATAACAAGCAGCTAAAACACCTTGTTACCTAAAAGGCTTACCTCAAATATGATCCTGATGAATCTTTTGGATCAAATCAAAAAATTTCGAAGATCATTTTCCTAAAATCCACCGACAAGGTACATACATTTTATATTCTACTATAAACTTTCTTTCTCACATATTATCTATCTAATTTGAATATTCCTAATGAACATCTATTTTTATTTTTCCAGAAAGCATAGTTGAAGCTCATATTCCCTTTCAACATATTATGCAAAAATATTGGTATATGAGTTGCAAAAATTGTTTTCGCTCGACCACAGCTACATATGGGGTTACATTTACATCTAATTTTTGCAAGGAGAAACATCTAGCTAAACCTAGGCATTTATTCCCTTTTTCCTTTTTCAATTGTTTGCCTTTTAAAAAAATAAATAAAGGATGAACAAGCCACTAACATCATGAATAGTCAAATTCTTTTTATGTCCCCTTCAAAACAAATACTAATGTGATATGAACGCATACCAGGATACTTGTATGTTAACTTAAGTTATGATCATTCATATCAATTCTAAATACAATTTTCTTATATTCTTTATCTATTCAACTCTACATTTCTCATTTGCTTTCCTTTCTAAATGTAGATGTCAGTATGATGTTGATTTGACTGACAATACAGGAATTGTCATAACATCAAAATTTGGTGAACTTGCAGAAAATCTCTTGAACTTCAGTGCAGTTGAAGCTATGCAGTATTACAAACAGGTTATATTTTTATACTTATTATAAATAAAATACATTTGATTATTTTTATGACATCTCTATTATATGACTAATGATCTACACTTTTCTCTTTGGTAAAAAGACTATTGAACTTCCTCTCGATAAGGTGCACGCTCAAATGAAGACAAAACCTTTCTCGTTCCTATCAAACATGTTCATATACAACCATTGGAGGAAAGGCAGCGCTTCACTGTTATCTATTACCGCCAAATTGATGATGTTGAATTAAAGGGAGGTTCAACTTCAAACGAAAAAGGAGATAATGGTAATTCTAAAATGACACTTACAGCTATTTTAGGTACCTATCATTATTTATTCAAACATTTTTTATTTTTATTCATCAAACTATATAATGAACCACAACTGCTGATACCTTTCAATTTTCTTGGTGATGATTGCACCAAAAACCACAATCATGAATTCTAAACACACTTCGGAATAGCTAAGTATATACCTTTTATTTAAGATTCATTGTTACTAACATTTTACATCTCACCCTTCAAACTACTTCAAAATGTTTAAATTTTATAATTTGATCTTTAATCCATATATGTCTATTCAACTTTTTCCTGATACTTTTACTAGTTTTTATATAACTATATTTTAACATACACCAATTCATCTTTGTGATCACCTTTATGTCTTATGAGTTCCTACGTACGACTTGTATTACTATCTATCACTTATTGTATTTATTATGTTTTTTCCCATAAACATCTATCCTTTGTAAACTGCATATTGCATTAGTTAGCCTGTGAAAAACTATTCACTCATTCACTATCAATAGATTGCCACATCTACTATTATTTAATAATAACCATTTTCAAATAATTTTAAGTACACTAAAATCTTCTCTGTTATTATTTATTGGTTCAGCATTCTTATAAACAAGGTGATCTTCACTTTTATACCATGTGACTAATATACTTTGATTTTTTTATATTTTTAAAAGACATTCTTATTTCTTCTTTAAAAGTTAGATAGTTTCTTGATAAGAGATTCGAAGAAACTGAACCAGAACTTACGCCAACCTTAAATGTTCCTATTAATGATCACAACAAAAAACCCAGATTTTCATTAATTTTTTTCATAGTTTCTAAGACAACATAAGCATGCAACTTTTGTTAAAAATTAATTAACGCTACTGCTTCATATGGCATCAACTTTTCCTGATGTTCTACTTCCATATAAACTATGACTTGTTCTTTTCTTTTTAAATGGTCTTGTTGTCGTTGATATTATATTTTTTAGACTATCGCCTTAAATAGCTTGTTTTTTGTTCCATTTCATTTAATTGGTTGTTAAAATTTATTATCAATCTTGACAATTTTTAACTTTATCAGTTTGCATTTAATAAGTGTTTAAAATAACTTTGAAATGTCATGTTTAGCTGGAAAAGTAGCTTCATGATTTAATACATGATTTATTATTTATACTTTGTTGGTAACTAAATCTAATCTAGGAGGTTTTTAGCATGTTGATTTGAAATCTGATCCAATACCAAATGTGAATTTGCTGGTAATTATTTTGAATTTTGTATCATTTCACCTGACTCTTTAACAGTTGAATCTTTTGTCGGAACTCCTGGGTGAAGAAAACCTAAAAGCTCTAATGTGACAAATGTTAATTATATCATTTGTCCTTTTATTCGATTTCATTTCATTTATCCTTCGAATGCAGTCACTTACATCCCCCAACTTTCAGTTCCTCATCAAATATTACTTAGGATTTGTTAATGGAAAATAGTACAGTCATTTCTGCAATCATGATATGTTGAATATAATTACTTCTTATTTACTATCTACTTCCTTACAAGATATTTTTTGTTAATTTTCAAAAGTTATATTCTTGATCCAAATTCCATCTTTTGTAGGTACTTTTAACCAACTGATGATGCCATAACTTTATTTTCACTTCACATATTAAAGGGGCAGTTGAAAGCCTAAGTAGGGAGGTACTTACCTCACAAGCAAAGGAACACAAAATAACTGCAAATTTTCTTCTTGAAAAATAATATGAAATGAAAAAACCATTAAAACTCGCTATAGGGAAACTATAGAACGTCCAGGTATAAGCTATACATACATTTGAATGCTTGAGGAAAACTACTTTGTTGTTTAGGCCACTTTATCAGCATTTTCAAGTAACTTTTAACAAATGTCTTCACTAAAATGAACATGCATATTGGTGGATTGAATTCTTCATACCTTGCTGTAGAAAACCAACAAGAATTCAATGGACATTGTTCCTATATTTCCGATAGAAAAGAAATTAACAGGCTAAATTTGCTTTGCAGTATCCAATGTATCGCTATATTGTTTGTTTATAGAATATTAACTTTCTTAGCTATACTATTTGAAATGGACAAGGATCTGGTTTCTGTTGTGGAATTTTCTGCGACTTGTAATGAACGTGTGGTTTGCTGTGATTTTGTCTATATAATACAAATAGAGAAGTAAGGAAGAGAGAGAAATAGAGAGTGAGAGAGAGATTTTTAGAATAAGGAACTTTCACCATATATAAGACAAATTAAACTGCTACCTCATAAGGTAAACCACAAACTTATAAAAAACTTCTTGACTTCCTCCTGCTTTTTTTACTATTTATCTTACCTCTTTAATTAAACATACTTCCATGTGATTTGAATACAATTGCTTGATATACTACAAATATATAAGAAACAACCTATAGATGCTATCCAAGCAAATTCTATTTAGTACATTCTAGTTCAGCTGGGCATTATCGTTTTGAAGAACTCACTACGCAATTGCGTAGTGACTACCTACTAGTACATATATAAAGTAAATAATCACATTTCAATTTTTTATGAAATCGAAAGATCACATATATTCTCAATCATCAATTGTAAGACAATTAAATGCCAATTAGTATACTCAAATGGAATTGTCAGGTAAAATTCATGAGAAACAAGAATTGAGAAATTTAAAATATCATGATTGGCACACAAGAAATGAACATAATACATATAGTTTATTACAACTTAATTTAACATAAAATGATAACTTAACATGAATATAACCTAAAAGTAAGGAACCCTATATAAAATGGAGTCAACTAATTAATGTGATAAAGCCCTTAAAGCTCGATATGAAATTGCTCTAATTATTTTGATCGAAAAGCTGATAATTAGAAAATCTTAATCAATTTTCTTCTTTGGATCTCTCTTGTAAACAATATCATCAACCAATTATACATTTTCAGATTAGGAAAATCTAAATTCTAGAGCATACTTAGCAGTTCACTTTCTTATTATGGTAAAGTTGAGAGTAAAGCCATGTACTTCATTTCAATATCTGCAAAAGCCAAACATTCTCTGAAATATAGTTTTTGTATTAAGTTATTAACATTAGTAACATGTGCTAGATCTTCTCCATGCAAGAATTACATCTAGGAATAACTACACTAATATAATGATGACACGTTTCATTTATACCGTAATTTGTAAAAAATTGAGTATTTTTTAAAGAACAATATTTTAGGATTAAAAGTCTCTAACAAATAACAGAAATTATGAATACATAATTTACTAACCCAATAATAAATTCAAGTTCATAGCCTAATGAAATTTTGATTATCATAATTTACTTAAAAATCTATTTTCAATAATTATAGAATTAATTAAATTAACAATTATGACAATTTTCAATTATCATAAGAGTCCAACATTGTAACCTTGTCTAATGTTATCAATACTTAGGACCATTAAAATCAATATTTTTTTGACAATACTCTTGCACACTAATAAATACTTTAAGATATATTTCTAAAAAAAGGTTCATATATAGGTTTAGTTAATATTCAATTTGATGGTTATAAAAGACCGCTAAAATGATCAACCCTAATTTATTCCTTTAAAAAATGTCTTGTAAACTAGATTAGTAAAATTATGACTAGGATTGGTATTTTATTTATTTATTGATTAATTAAAATTATTTTCATAATGTTTAATATTTATTTGAACATTATAAAACATTAAAATTAAACTTGGATTTTACCAAAAATTTAAAAATTAAAATATAATTTGTCTTAAGCATATAGATTAAGAGATACTCATATATAAAAATAATTCTCTTAGTATTTTGAAAATTTTAAGGTAAGATATAGAAGATGTTTGGCAAACAGCTTATCAACTATTTTTTAGCTTATTAACTAAAAGTTAGCTTTTTGACGTTCTTAAAAAACTATTGATGTGTTTGGTAAATAACTTATTAATTAGCTTATTTAACTCTAATAAGCTGATTTCTAAAAGCTCCATAAGAGGAGCTCTTGAGATTAGCTGTTTGATTAATGACAGTATTACCCTCCACTTTACTCTCCACTTTTACTCTATGTGTTTTTCAAAGTTGATTTTTTTTTATCATACTGAAGTTTGGAAGAATATACTAAAGGGGTTAATTAAACTTTTTAATTTTTATTTAATATTAGTTTACACTTAAAAATACCATAATATTAAGTTTTTGAACATAAAGAGTCACATCAAATTAATATTTTTAGTATATAACTACTATATATCGTATCGCTGTCATACTATAATTATAAATATTTTTAATTTATTAAATAATAAAATTCATATATATTATATGAAAAAATACTAATATGATGTAGCTCATTACATCATCTATATTAATCCAGAATTTAACGTTAGACTATTATTATTATGATGATGATGATGATGATGTTTTTTATTAAAGTTATAAACTTAATTTTTGTAAAATTAAATATTTAAATTATAAATTCTTATAAGAATACTCAATGAAATACTAAAAAATATAATATTCATGCCCTTATAATTTTTTTTAAAAATCATATCCTCATAAATCATTTTACACATCAACATCTAATATTAAACAACTAATTTTATCAAACATCTTTAATAAATAGCTGATGATATTTGCTGGTCAAATCAGTTGATATAAGCCCTATTTGATTGTTAGCTGATCAGCCAAAAAATAGTTGGTGGACTTTATAAAAAAGTTGCTTGGGTTGTTTGGTTATGAGTTGGTTGGGTTGGTTGATTCAACCCAACCAGCTAATTTTGAAGAAGCTCCTCTACAGGAGCGTTTTAACATAATCAGTTGATAATTTTTATTTTAATGTCGATTTTGCCCTCTTTACACTTTACTCTCATTCATTGAATTGGACTTCGTTCCTTTCCCTTCCGGTCGAGCTATTGACTCTCCTCCTTGGCTAGGCCCTTCTTTGACCATCTCATTTCTCGTTTTCTTTAGAATCTTCTTCCTTTCCTTGCATCTCTTACATTTCTTGGTTCTCATGGTACAACTAGATCAAGTCCTTGGTCTTCAACCTCAAAAAGTGCATCAATAATGCAATCTCTGTCAGGTCCCATAGACGAATCCTTTCTCATTCTACATTCATTGATGACCTTTTCAAATGTGGTATCTATTTCTCGTTGCACTCTTAGGAGTTTGGACCTCTCTCTAGTTATTAAATGCAAAGACTTAATTGAAGGAAAAATGTCAAGAAAACTGAACCTTCTGTCATCTCCACTATACCTTTAACAAGCTTTACGATTTCTTACCTCTCTCTTATCTTACCGAAGGTTGTCCTTGCAGTGATGTTAGGTGTTAAAGTCATTTGCCATCTCAGTCAGGTTAATCATCGATGACAACTCTGCTTTGGAAGAAATGGTTTTGACTAAGTTTAGTATCTCTTCTTCCCTCACTGATATGAACAACTGAACACGTCTTCCGCTAAGTAACTCCAGAATATAAAGCAGCTTCATTTGTCTCCAATACTCTCCATATGGGGCAAAAGCTACATTTTTATAACCATATGATAAAATATTGGTACAAAATACACGAGGCCTTGTAGCAAAGATGGAGTCAAGATTCTTCATCACTTCTTTTGCAAGTTCTACAGAAGAAATAACAACGGTGGAAACCGTGCGTGCACCGTTACTAGCTAGTCACCGGAAATGACAGTGAGCAATTGTGCACGATCGTGACAGTGAGAGTTCAGAGATTTTCGACAGTTTTGAACATCCTTCACTCTTTTGACCATAACTTCTTCTTTGGACCTCCGATTGACTTGAAATTTGAACTACAAACTCCTCACACATTGTCTATCCTCTCCAACAAATTTCATGGCCATCCGAATTCATTAGAAAAGGATTGATAATGATTGATTGATGAGAGTAGGATGAAAATGATGAAATGAGCTGGAATTTCTTACATGGAGTGGTTACACTAAACAAGCATCTGTATTTTAGCTATAACTTGATCTATATATATCCAAATGGGATGATTTTAAGTTTAGATTAAACTAAAGACATATGGCTACAAATTTCATGAAGGAATCAAATTTAATTCTGTCTCTAAGAGTTTCAAAATTTGGCTTGAAGTTGAGTACTAATTATTGTTACAGTTTGAGTACAGTTTGAAGTATTTTGTGTATAACTTGCAGAATACTGAACCAAATTGTGAGAACTTGGTGTCATTAAAAACTTAAGACATATGGGAACATTTGTTTAGAAGAAGGTGAAAGGAAAATACTTCATTTTCTTTATCTTAATGACCATGCAAAATTGACCCAAAAATCTATTTTGAGAAAAAGTTGGAATGATTGATTGAGTTATGAACTTATAATAAATTTTGTTTTATTGAGGTGTAAACCTAAGTTCGAACTAGACTTATATGAGTTTTGATCCATGAATGATCATGTGATGAGAATAAAGGACATTTACCCAGAATTGTCACTAAGCATGCATTGTACATAATCTATATACACATTTGTGCATAAATGAGTACTTTTATAATTGTACAAAGTTGTGATGTGTATAAATGTGTATTGCATGTTATAAACTTAATTTTTGTAGAATTAAATATCTAAAATCTAAATTCTTATAAGAATATTCATCGAAATACTAAAATATATAATATTCATATCTTTTTTTTTTTAATTCATATCCTCATAAGTCATTTTACACATAAACAGCTAATTTTACCGAACAATTCTAACGAGCAACTAATATAATATGCTGGTCAAATCAACTACTATAATCAGCTATCAATTAACAGCTAAATGCAATCAGCTGATTACCAAATAGGACCATAATCAACTATGAGCTAACGGTTGATAGAATCTGCTAACAACTAATGCAATCCGCTATTTACCTGTCTCAAATGTTAAATTCCATAAACAATGGACATCCCTTAATCTATTGGCGTCTCCACATGAATATCCTCTCTAATATTAACACAAACATTTCTGGCAAATGCTCCAGCAGACAGCCAGTTTCCACTGTACCATACAGTTCAACCCATAACTATTTAGAGAACTACAAACCTATAAGCTAGAGGGCTATCTGTAGAAGATTACATGAACCAACTAGTAGCAAAAGGAACCAAGAAAATACCCAATAACCACACCAATTACATTAAAACTAAAAAATGTCCAGAAGAGGGCAAATTCAAAGACGGTACCGAAGAAACGAACTGTAGTTGATAAGTGATCAACCGCTTAAGCGTCAAAAACTCCCATCACATCCAATTCTAGGGCAAAAAGAAACCGAGAAGCTGTACGAACTCACCTGCATCGAATTGGAGTTGGCATGCGATTTCTCTTGCGCGCCCATAGTATCTCCTCCCTATACGACTCAAATTCTCGCCAAAGATTGAATTGGAGATCAAATCAGCTCTAACGATGTAAAATTTAGGGTTTTTGTTAAGGAGAAAGAAGAAGAGACAGGATATATCAAAACCACGAAGAAGAAGATTTGCGGTTTTCGAGGATCAACAGAAAACCCTAACCGCCAATGAAGTGAAGAATCTTCTCTCTCTCTCTCTCTCTCTACTTCTTTCCTTTTTATTCGTGTCTGCAAGTGTGTGTCCCCAGCCCCAACCTTCGGTAAGACGGAGAGATTGAAATGGAATTTTATTAAATAAATACAAACTGAAAAAAATTAAGAAAGTTGAAAAATTACGTCATAAATAATGATAAAATAAAAGTGATTTGAAAATGATATTAATATCAAGACATAATAACTAAATATTTTTAATATATTAACTTAACTTATTTTTTAAATTTAGCTAAAATTAAGAAAATATATTTTAAATTAATAATTTAAAATAATTATAATTAATTTTTAATTTATATTAAGTTGAATTTAT
>JAOQMP010000009.1:25766869-25779269 GCA_027563575.1 Erythroxylum pedicellare | reverse complement strand
CATTTTGGCTAAACCCTTCACAGCCTCCAATTTTGTCAATTTGCTTATGAGATCAAAATTCACGTGCTCAAGCCTTTGATGCCATAAATCAATGTTATTTTCATAAGTGGTCGACTTACACGTAGTGACTTACAGCATGTAGCAATTATCGGTTGATTGCTTGCCGCTTACGATACATTCACCTTGTTCGGTAAGTACACTGCATTTATCACTTGTAAACTTAACTAGCAAACCATCATCACATAGTTGGCTTATACCTACCAAATTTGCTTTGAATCCATCGACATGAAACACATTCTTAAGAGGAGGCAAACCATCTACGCACAATGTTTCTCTACTAATCACGGAAGCTTTCTTTCCATCTCTAAAAGTCACATGACCATCCATCCGATTCTGATAATCAGTCAAGTAGGTCTTTTCTCCCGTCATATAACGTGAGCTTCCACTATCAAAATACCAACCATGTTGTAAAGTTGTCTTCATCGATGTACAAACTACGAGAGCTTGCAGTTCACTCCTTTTTACCCAAGAAGATCTAGATGCTGAGGATTGATGTTAAAATTTTTATGGAATGTGCATACTTTTTTGGCCTTGTCTTCTTTTAAACAACATCTGTAGCAACTGATAACACCTTGGCCTTATATGCCCAACAACCCAAAAAAAATGGCATGTGGGTATAAATCTTCGACTCTTTTTCGGTGCTTCTACCTCTTAGGTTGATCTGAAGATGTTAGAATTTCCTTCATTAGCTTTCAAACACTCACCTTTATAACCTATGTCTTCGAAATTTCCTTTAGCCTTACTGGTTTCAATCAACTTATCCAGTTTTTCCATGCCTGCATTCAACATTGTCAATCTCTTTTCAGCACTTACCAATTTCATTATAGCTTCACCAAGCTCATCTGACGTTAACATTAGCTTCTTTTCTAATTCTTGTATGGTGTTTTTCATGCAAAGATTCTCTTCCTTGATCTTTCATTCTTTTTATGCGTTTTCACCCATTTTTCATACAAAGCCTTGTAATCCTCGTAAATATTCCCATTTTTATCATCAAGACCACTTCTGTCACTGTCGTAGTCTAATATTAAATCCCGAGCTGAACTGATTTTCAAATTTTCAAATTTTCTCTCATTTCTAACTTCAGTTACTTCCTTCTCAGTTACTGTTAAGCAAGTAACTGGACTTTTGCTATGTAATGTAACCAATGCAGCATTGTTTGCTATTTCTTCTTCACTACCGAAATTACTTTCAAAATCATTTTCACTCCAGGTGGTTGTGAAGGACTTTCCTTTTTGTTTCTTCAATGTATTAGCACATTCGGATTGAATATGTCCGAACCCTTGACATTCATGACACTAAATTCTTGTTGCCTTCCATTCTCCTTTTTGTGTCTTGACTTATTGTCTTGGGTTATTACTTGATGAACTTCCACCATATTGCCTAAAGTCAGGTCTGTTCTTTTTCATTTTTTTCAGCCATTTACCGAAATTCCGAGTGAGCAAAATAATGTCTTCATTTTCATCTGATTCATCTTCTGCATTGTTCACATTTTTTCCAATCTCCACATGTAGTGCCAATCCTTTGCTTCTCTCTTGCTTACCTCTTAGGAGATTCATCTCAAAATTTGTGAGAATTCCAATAACTTTTTCCAATGACAGATTATCAATGTCGTGAGCCTCTTCTATTGCTGCAATTTTTGGAATAAACCTTGGTAGTAGCGATATCATCGTTTTCTTGACTAATTTCACATTCGAGTACTTCTGTCACAATTGATGAGCTTGATTTGCAATATCTCTCAATTTTTCATGAAAATCTCCAATAGTCACATGCTCATGTATCTTCAGCTTTTCAAATCGCACAGCTAGCATTTGTAGTTTTGACACTATCATAGATTTTGATCCTTCATGAATGGTTTGCAATGCATCCCATGCTTCTTTTACCATTCCACATGCTGAAATCATTGAGAAGCGTCCTTCATCAACAGCACTGAATATTGCATGCATTGCTTGTGAATTTTCCGGTGCACTTTCTTCTTCCACTCTTGTCAATTCAGATGGATCTTTCTGAATTGCCTCTCCTTTATCATCAGTGATCATTGGATACGTCCAAACGTGTACTACCGAATGCAGGCTCTCGTGCCCTGAGCTTGAAGAAAGACTTTTATCCGGGATTTCCATGCTGGGTATTTAGATCCATCCAATAGTGGTGGTTTTGTAATTGATGCACCTTCCCTTATAGCCATGTATGTGAATTTAGGATCTACACCAACTTGTTATCAAGTTTTGAATCGATGACCTTTCTCTGATACCAATTGACAAACCAAAATGGTTAATTAGTTGCAGACTTTCCGAATTATCCTTTGCACAAATAGAATAAAACTCTGCAAAAGCAAAATAATAAAGATACCGAAATTTGGTAACGTAGTTTGGCACACTCTGCCTACGTCTGCGGGGCCCTCACCTAGATTAATTACTTTCACAGTATTTCAATAAAGATTACACAAGATTGATCTAATATAGTACTACTCAATCTTTGTACCTGTCTCACAACCTAACTACCCGTGAAAGATTTTCACACCCGATAACACAACCGACTCGTGTTAACTTTGTCAAAGGATTTGTCTAACTACTTTCATTCAAAAACAATAATAAATAAAATAGATCAAGTATTTAATCAAATGAAAATTAAATAACAAAAGTATTTGAGATAGAGAAAACTTCCCTATGAATTTATCTTCTCAACATAATTCAGTAGAAAACTTCCTTCACAAAAATCAGTTGCTATATTCCATGACATATGCAGCAGCAGTGTTTATCTTCAAAGATCCATAGAAACGAATTCACCAAACTCACGCCCACACTGACTGCAATCCACTCATGAACATGTTTTAACCCATCAAAAGAACACTATGTGCAGAATCAAAAACACCATATGCGCACCCAACCAACCTATTTTCAAGACCCACGTAATCTCCACGTTGACCACATAAATCACGCAGACTGTTGTTCCAATATATCCAAGGCGAGACATAAGTTAACTCATACAAGAACTAAGTGCGTAATAAGTTGAGGATTTTTTTCAAAGACACAAATATTTCACACACAGGAAAATTGCATAGCCCACGTCTCTTCACACGTAACCAACGTAGCTTAAACAAAATACACCTCTGCCAATTTTTTTTTCAAATTACGTGATCACATAGACTCCATTCATAACAAGGAGATATGCACGTATATGGAAGACTTCAAAGGTTCCACCGTAAATAAGATGCATATTTGAGATAGATTTCTTCAGTGATAAGGACTGTAGATGCAATCTTCAATCCATATAATAATTTCAATTATCTTATATGTCTAATTTAAAATGTCAAAACTAAATAAGATATATATAAAATATATCCTAACAGGCCATGTTGGGATTATCTGAGAACACCAAATTTAAGCAGATGAGGGTGGTTGAAGTGCACCAAAGAAGGAAGATACATATATTGATCGACAATGGAAGCACTCATAATTTCGTGGATACTTCAATCATAAGGAAAGGAGAATTTCAACTTCAAGAGATGGAGCCCATTCTCATCACCGTAGGGGAGGATTACAACTGAAATGTCATTAGTATTGTAAAGGATTCACGTGGATGATGCAAGGAGTGCAGTTCACCATGGACGCATTGGTATTAATATTAGGAGGGTGCGATGTCGTATTAGGGTGCATTGGTTGAGTGGATTAAATGAGGTTTTATACAACTTTGGGAACCGAACAATGACGTTCAAGTGGGAGGGATGCTTAGTTACGTTAAGTGGAAACTCGAAAGGAAGATTGAAGATAGTCTCTAGCAAGGAATTCTAGAAACATCTACACCGAGCAACGAGGGGGTCAATTATTCATGATGTAACTATCAGTGCCGATTGAATTCCAGTTACAACAAATGAGAATGACATCGGATCAATAGAGCGCATTCGATGAGATTAACATCATTCTGTCGGAGTATGTGGAAGTCTTTCAGGAATAGATCAAGCTTCCTCCAAACCGCCAATTCAATCACCGGATAGTGTTGAAGGAAGGAATTAAAGCCATCAATATCCCACTGTATAAATACTCAGGAGTACAAAAAGATATAATCGAACAATCAGTTCAGGATCTCATAAGGCAAGGCTTTATCCGATAGAGTTACGGGCTGTATGCGTCGCCAATGGTCTTAGTTAAGAAGGACGATTCATGGAGGATGTGCATGGATTACAGAAAGTTGAACAAGCACACGGTGAAAGATAAGGTTCCGATACCGTTGATTAAGGAATTATTAAACGAGTTGCATGGGGTTGGGTGGTTCACTAAACTGGATCTACGCTCTGGATACCATCAACTCTGAATGCAGCTAGAAGATGTATCGAAGATCGTGTTCAGGACATATGAAGGTCATTACGAGTTCCTCGTCATGTAGTTCGGTTTGACGAATGCTCCTTCGACGTTTCAAAGGCTGATGAATGAGCTATTCAAACTGTATTTGCAACATTTTATTTTGGTCTTCTTCGACGATATCCTGATATACATCCCGTCATTGTAGCTGCATGTTCAACATATTTCAACAACAATGAAGACATTGAGGAGGAATCAATTCTTAAAAGGTAATAAGTGTGTCTTTGGAGCGAGACAAATTGAGTATTTAGGTTATACGATTTCAGAGATGGAGATCGCTACTGATTACCGAAAGGTTAAAATGATTGAGGAGTGGCCAGAACCCAAAGGGTTTAAGGAGCTCAGAGGATTACTAGGAATTACAGGGTATTATCGGAGGTTTATTAAAGGGTATATAGCTAAGTCATTAACGAAATTATTGAAGAAGGAACGTATGATGAGCTGAGAATAGCAGGATAAAGAACAGAAGGCCTTTGAGAAATTAAAAAGAGCTATTACTTCAGCACCGATGTTAACATTGTTCGATTTCTCAAAGATATTTGTAATTGAAGCAAACTCCAATGGACAAGGAATAGGAGCGGTACTGTAGCAGGAAGGCCACCCTATAGCATTCCTCTGTAAGTCGTTAGCAAGAAAACACTGTGGATTGTCAACCTACAAGGAGTTTTTGGTGATAATTAAAGCAATTAACACTGGCATCACTACTTGAGTTATAAGCCATTTTTTGTGAGAACATACCATAGGAGTCTCAAATATTTGTTGGAGCAGAGGCTGACAACTCCATTCTAGCAATTATGGCTTCCAAAATGGCTTGGCTACGATTTTGAAGTACAATACTAGAGTGGGAAGGAGAACAACACTGCAGATTCCCTTTCAAGAATCACAAGTGCGGAAATAATGATATTGTCGATAGCACAGCTACATGTTGAATTATTGGAAGAGATAAAAAAGAGCTAGGAAGAGGATCAGATGATGTAGGAAATAATAAGTAAATTGAGAAATGGCACACTGAAGTCCAGTGTGTACGAGTGGAAAAATGGACTGTTGAGATGGAAAGGTCATTTGGTGGTTGGTGATAACAAGGTGCTGAGGTAATAGATAATCGGAATTAGCTATGATGAGGCGTTGGGGGGTCATGCTGGGGTGGTGGTGACAACAAAGAAGATACAAAATATGTTCTTCTGGAAGGGATTGGCAAGAGATATGTGGAGGTATGTGCAGAATTGCATGAATTGTCAAAGAAACAATTACGACAATTCAACATACCCAGGGTTGTTGTAACCGATTAAAATTTTGGAGGAAAGCTGGAGGGAGATTAGTATTGATCTGTTCACTAAGTATTCTCACTTCATTTCAGTGAAACACCCCTATGTTGCTTGTGAAATCGTAAAATTGTTTCTTAATAACGTGTTTAACTTACATGTGATGCCAGAATCAATTAGTAGCGATAGAGACCCGATTTTCATGAGTAAATTATGGCAGGAGCTACTGAGGTTACAGAGAGTGCATCTCAAATATTCCACTGCCTACCAGCCTCAGACTAATGGTCTCACCAAAGCAGTAAACAAAATTTTAGAGACTTATCTGCGACGTTGTTGTAGTGAATCTCCTCAATGATGGAGTGAGTGGTTATCGCTAGCGAAGTGGTGGTATAATACCACATATCAGCCATCTATCGATTCCACACCCTTTGAGGTGTTATACGACTACCCTCTACCAGTGTACACGTCGTATATAGTGGGGGACTTGAAGGTGACAAAAGTGGATCATGTTCTTAAGGACAGAAAAGCAATGATCAATGTAATAAGGTTCCACTTACAGAGAGCTCAAAGCAGAATGAAACAGTTTGCATATGCCAGACATTTGGAGCGTGAATTTGAAGTTGGGAAAATGGTGCTACTCAAACTTCAATCGTATAGGTAGCACACTCTACATAGGAGGAACAATTAAAAGTTGTCTCCCTTATATTATGGGTCATACAAGGTGACGGAGAAAATGGGAAAGATGACTTATAAACTCAAGCTACTAGCAACTTCCTTGATATACCCCAGTTACATGTGTCACAACTGAAGAGAGCAAAACTAGATTGGAGTAGATTCTTATAAGCTTTGCTAGAATTTATCACCCTTGTGGAGCGAATTCCTGTAGCAGTACTAGACAGACGCATTGCAAAGAAGAATAACAGGGCAGTAACTTAGTCGTTAGTGCAATGGTCAGATGGAGGAAATATGGACGCGACTTGGGAATATCTCTTTGATTTTCAAAAATGCCAACCGGAAATCAATTTGGTGGACAGATATGTTAAGGAGAGGGGACTTGTTATAGAGAAGGGTGAAGAAGACGATACGTAATAATAATAAACGACAGAAATAGTTATCAACATTAGAAAGAAGGCAAAGCGTGACCTTTAAATAAAGGGTCCGGTGGATTTAAGATGGACGTAAGACTAGAGTATAATATATTTGTATTAAAGCTGGATACTAATGGCTTCAACGGCATGAAAGATCAATGTAAATGAATTATGTTCTCTCTCTATACCAATAGAATCTACGCTTCTCTCTTCCTTTTGATGTTTTCCTTCTACAACTTTTGTAAAAATCATAACAACATATATGCATTCCGTTAATTTAACATGATTTATATTTTCCCTTCTTTTCCCATCTTTCCCATTTCCCTTTCCTTCACAATTCCTTAATGCTTCAGTTAACCGGTTGTTGTGTGAGTATGTAACTTAAAGAGGTTTGAGAAACCTAACATAGAGCCACATTTTCAACTTCTTTAAAAATAATTTTTTAACTTGATTTATAAGAATTTTAAAGGAATTAATCACTAAATTAAAAATTTTAAAAATAATTGTTAAATTAAGATATGTAAAAAAAAAATAAGCATTGTTATTTGTTATTATTCTTAGAAAGAACAAGCAACTAAGCAGGGCTTATTACAAAATAGGTATAAAACAATTGGGTCAGGATCCAACTTAAACAGGGCTTATTACAGAATAGTTATAAAACAATTGGGTCAGGATCTAACTTAAACAGGGCTTACCCGTAAAACTGATGGACACTGCAAGATCCACGTAGCCTCCGCAGTTTAATGTCTATGTTTCTTCCTAGGCCAGAGACACTCTCCAGATTTCAGGAGGGACTCGCACTCTTCCGCCATTCCAGTTCCCTCTTGATAGCCGGCGAAAATTTTAATCCTACAGCAAACAATCTGTCGGAATCCAGTTCAAATGTGCTTGAATTTACGCGCGCCACGAGTATATTATTATGACTTCATTTAAGGACCTGGGGAGGCTTGTGAACGGCCTCTCTCTGATTGCTAAGGAGATTGTCAACAGCCCTCGTGCCGCCGACCTCGAAAAGCTAATTGATTCCGCAGCCAAGAAAGCTCTCCTCTCCGCCACCGACTTGTCGGGCCTCACTAAGGGCAAAGTCCGCCAGTTCTCTCCTCCTCGTCCCAAAGAGTCGGTCGTCTACTTTGACCACTCAAATTCCATTGATGGAGCGAAACCCGACGCTTCTCAACCACAGGGGGTCGTTGAAAGTGTAAAAGATAATGCCATTGTTGAGGAAACTCAGGTTAAAGTTGGTGATCTAGAGAAAAATTATGGCTTGTTTAGAGAAACTGATGATCAAAACTCGCAAGATAAAGGCAATGCAGTTGGCGGAGAAGCGGCGGATACGGCTACGGCGACGATGAAGACCGCCGTTAAGGTGGAGAAGAGGAAGCCGAGAGAAAGGAGGGTGCCTTCTACTCCTTTTTCTAGAGCACTTGGGTGAGTAATTACATCAAATGCTAATACAATGTTTGTGCTTTATTATCTTGACTCATATATCCTATAACTTGTAAAAGGTTTGCTGGTCTAGGAGCTGGGCTTGCATGGGGAACGATTCAGGAATCTGCGAAAAGGCTCGCGTTTGGCGCTCAAAATTCGCAGGACAAGCAATCGGCGCTATCCCCATTTTTGTCTGAGAAAAATGCGGAGCGTTTGGCTCTTGCATTGTGCAGAATGCGTGGTGCTGCCCTCAAATTGGGCCAGATGCTGAGTATTCAGGATGAGTCTCTCGTCCCTGCGCCGGTATTGTAATTCAATGGCATTCTTGTTGTACTTTTAGGTTCTTTTATCTGTGTTATGCACCTGGCATCATCTGCAATGGTAGTGTTGCTTGAGGCTTCTTGGATTTCAATGTAGTACAAACTGCAAACAATTAGGTGCATCAAATTATGGAATTTTGCATATATTTCTACGACCGTTGTGCGGAAGTGTTTCAAAAAACTAAAATTGACTGGATTTGGTACATGAGGTTGAAGTGAATATTTCTTTTATTGTAAATCTTGTGAGATGTACATGAAAACAATTACAGAGGTGAAGCTGTCATTACTTTTAAAGTTATTGAAGCAAAGATAAACGTTATATGAAGAGTTGCAAAAGCCTGAAAGGGGGCTTGCTCTTTCTTTATTATTTTCGTGATTGTGCTTCATTGAAATTTTACATATTGTGTCTTTTACTTGGTTGTGAACTTTATATTTTGGTTAAAATTATGTCATCTTTTTTTTTTTTTTGAAAGATCTTGGCTGCTTTGGATATTGTTCGCCAAGGTGCTGATGTGATGCCGAGGAGCCAACTCAATGAGGTTTTGAATGCTGAACTAGGTTCCAACTGGTCAACCAAGCTAACAAGTTTTGATTATGAACCACTTGCTGCTGCCAGTATAGGCCAGGTGACCTATGTAGCCAACTTGCTTGATAGAAATACATCCTCGATACTAATTGACATGTTCTGTCTGTTCTGCTTTCTTTTTTTCCTTTGCTTCCACAAATGTTATAGATTCTTTAGTTACATTCTGGATTAGTGGACCAGATTGGGTATTCATTTTTTTTTTTTTCTTACCAGTTTCCAGTAAAAATCTGGGTATTCAGTTGTGATTTGTGCTAGATTTACTATTAATCTTCCTACAGTCAGACTAAATCGTTCATGCTTTCTTTTCCTTTTCAGACTCTTGACATGGCTTATGTGTTACTTGAACTATTTAGGTGCACCGAGCAGTAACAAGGGGTGGTATGGAGGTTGCGATGAAAATTCAATACCCTGGAGTTGGAGACAGCATTGAGAGTGACATTGAAAATGTGAAACTTCTGTTGGATTACACAAATCTAATCCCAAAAGGGCTTTATCTTGACAGAGCTATGAAGGTTCGTGTGTTCATATGTTTGTATCCATAGATTATTTTGGATTGTTAAAGCTGGAGGTTAATGTGGCATTTTCCCTTTAATATCTGAGAACCCAAAGCCTCTGCTTGCTATGGTTATTTGATCTGCTTCAAGTTAACGTTCATAGAAAGAAGTCGTGCCTCTATATTATGTGACATTTTGCTTTGAAAGTTTTGACTTGTAGGGTTTAGCCCTTATCTCATTTTGATGTTCCATAATGTTAATGTTACACATGAATGCTTTTGAAGGTCGCAAAAGAAGAACTATCTCGTGAATGTGACTATGTGTTGGAGGCAACCAACCAGAAAAGATTTCGGAATCTGCTCTCAGATGCTAAGGGGTTTTATGTTCCATTAGTTTTGGATGAGCTTTCAAGCAAAAGAGTCCTAACTACACAACTTGTTTCTGGTATGTCTGCCCTTGCTTTCTGTTTCTTTTCTACTTAAAGCGGCTGGTATACTCTGTTCTTGAGAGCTAGGGCCGCTATTGCCAAATCTCCACAAAGAAGATATCTCTGAATGTGACTTCTTAGAATATTTGGTTAAATAATGAAGTACCTGTCTCATGGTAAACTTCTTGCAGTTTCTTCTTGTCTAGTTTTTTTACCTGTTGAATTTCTTCATTTAAGAAAGCTTATAAACTCTCAATGCTGTCAAACTATTTGTTACCATTTATGGATTCTGATCCTTTAGTTTATCTTGAAATTTTCTGTCTACAGGAGTTCCAATCGATAAGGTGGCATCACTTAGCCAAGAAATTCGTAATTATGTTGGGCAGAATTTACTGGAACTCACATTAATGGAGTTGTTTGTCTTCCGCTTTATGCAGGCAGGATTTCTTGTCCAATGACTTTCTAGATCATCTCTTCTGTCTTCCATATGACTTGACATTCTTTTACTGGCATTACATTTACAGCGAAGGTCTGAAATTTAACATTTGCCTTTGATGGTTTTTCACTTGTTATATTGCAGACAGATCCTAATTGGAGTAATTTCTTGTATGAAGAGGCGACAAAGATGATAAATCTTATTGATTTTGGAGCAGCTCGGGATTATCCTAAGAGCTTCGTCGATAACTATTTAAGAATGGTAACCTTTTTTTTTTGTCCTTGCAATTGGTTGCTTTGATTGCATCAACACATTTTTCCATTTCCCACATTGAATTCCTAATTGACAATCACAACCAAGTTGCATCGGTTTTCATTCCATTGAGCCCGTGAATTGAAAATGTTCAATATGTTCTGATATGGGATTGGATTTGGATTACGTTTTGTTGAACCCTGTCTGAAGAGGAAGTTTTCAACTAAGAATTGAACATGTTATTTTGTTTTTAGGTGGTAGCATGTGCCAATAGTGACAGAGATGCGGTGATTGAGATGTCAAAAAGACTAGGATTCCTCACAGGAATGGAATCAGAGATAATGGTAGATGCGCATGTTCAGGCTGCTTTCATTGTGGGACTACCTTTCTCGAAGCCTGGTGGGTATGAATTCAGGGCCAACAATATTACCCCAAGTGTCAGTAACCTTGGTGCGACAATGTTAAAGCACAGGCTCACACCACCACCAGACGAGGCATACAGCCTTCATAGGAAACTTTCAGGTGCGTTCCTAGCTTGCATCAAGCTTGGGGCTGTTGTACCTTGTAGGGATCTATTATTCAAAGTCTACAATAATTATACCTTTGGAGAAGATGGTGATGAGCAGATCTCGTCCATTAGCTCATCATCCTAACATTTTTCCCCACAAGTTCTAAAATTTTTCCCCTCCACTCCAACTTTATCAATAAAGTTTAGGAAAGCAAATGTATGATATTATTTCTTCCTGAAGGATGACTTAATTGTCTATGTACACCACATTTATTCTGGCATACCCTCAGGTGTCAAATGCCTTTCCAATCTTTTCAACCTTTTTGTCCTTTACCTTTTCAGAGGAATATAAAAGAGCTTACAGCTTTTGCTTAATTTGTAAGTAATGTCCAGAATTTCAGAAATGCTCTTATCAGCCAGAAATCAAGCAGATAAGCACGTGATTATCGGAAAGTTTGTGTCAAACTGACTGAGCACATTGGCGTTTACTCCAACGACAGGATGAATCTGTATCTGAACTCTACAACAGGCATATAACAATGTCATCTTATTTTTCCCACACACACAAAAAAAAAAAAAGTGATCTTGATAAGTAAATTTTCTACTTCAATATTGTTAACAAGTGAATATGAAGTGTAAGCATGTTCATCTTGATTGAATAGAGATGACTTTTCAGCTATTTCATTTATTTTAAAAATATTATTATTATTTAAAATTATTTTAAGAATAATTTGTAGTGTGTTAAAACTATTATTTATTAAAATTATACCTAATTATTATGTGATGGATTGTTAATTGTATAACAAACTTATATAGTTGTTTAAATATAATTTTATTTTTATAAAAATACTTCGAAATAAATTTAGGAGTGGCTTAATGTATTGTGATAATTTATTAAGATAATTATAAAATTCTTATCAAAATTATTTATTTATACTTAAATATTATTTTTAAAATTAAATATTTTAAATTGTAAATTTTTTATTCCATACATTTTTGTTTTGAGATTTGTTTTTTAAATATGTTTTAACTTGTAAATATATTTATGAAATTAATTTTATTCTAAATTATTAAATTATGTTACTACAATTAATATTAAATAGTTACATAGTATATGTTAATTAATAATATAGTATATGTTAATTAATAATAAAATCAAATTAAAAATTAATTTTTATAGTTTT
>JAOQMP010000009.1:25743388-25766769 GCA_027563575.1 Erythroxylum pedicellare | reverse complement strand
ATAAAAATAAAAATAAAAATATAACATATTTTATTAAATTTTTAAAGAAAACATAAAACTAAAAATAAAAGCGAAAATTTTAATAATTTAAAATGATAAATATATTATTTGAAATAAGCAATGATTAAATTGGATCTTTTACCCTTTTGGTTCCCCGGTATAATATCCTTTCAAATGGTTAGAAATTAGAATACGATTCCAGATGCTGTCTCTATCAAATCAAACACCGAAGAAGTCATGGGATCAGGCTATTGAGTAAAACTTAAGACCTCTTACACTTTACATTACATGTCGTTTCCTTTATGTCCTTAAACGTATCTGCCAAGGTCTTTTGTGCTTTAATACTCTCGCCCCAAGCGTCCGCTTAATATTTGGAGGCCTGCTTCTCTGTCTCTTTATTCTTAAGGAGCTACACTGCTTGGCTACTTTACTGCAAGTGAGGATTCGGAGAAGAATGACGGTGGCCGTGATTCTGGTGGTGGTCCTCTGCTTACAGCCTTGTAGCTTGATTAGTGTGGCTGCTCTGGATCCATCAAAAGACGGTCTTTTTAGTGATAAACTCTTTGCCTCGGATGGCTTGCTGTCTTCTTCTCCTTCTCCGCTTGCTCGGCCTCTGATGGTGCCCATTACTCTCATTGAGGGAGCTGACTCCAGAGGAGCTGGTACTCTCGCACTCTTTATCTCTATTGCTCTGTTTTCGGGAATTGGAGTAAAGAGTAAAGGATGTATCTAACGTTATTGTCTGTGTCCTTTCGTTATCTTGTCTCTCTCTCTCTCTTTTGTTCAAGGTCCATTCTTTTCAGTTTTCATATGTTTTTCCATCCGTTTGGATGTTTGATCATGGAAATGTATGACTCGCTACATTCGTCATCCCATTATTGTCCTGTTTCTTGTCTGAATTGATTGCTGCTCAGCTGTTTTAACCAATCTACATGGTTGCAAACTGCTTGGTGCTTGTTAGATGAATCATGGACTAGTACAGTAGCCGTCTTGTCTTAGCTATCTTAATTTACTTCTCACTGTAATGTTTTCTTATACCAGTCTGTTTGGATGGAACATTGCCTGCCTATCATTTGCATCCTGGCTCTGGATCAGGTGAAAGCAGCTGGGTTGTTAATTTGGAGGTATGTTAAGGAAACACTCAAGTATTGACATTTAGGATTCAGATATAACAACGTTCGGTAATTTGCTGATACTTAAATCTTTCAGTTCCAACTTCTTTTGGTACTTTGTGTTGCTCACTATTAGGACCCTTGTTTTTTCTTTTTTGTGTGCCTCTATCTAGGGAGGGGGTTGGTGCAATACCGTCAGAAATTGCGTTTACCGCAAAACTAGTCGCCATGGTTCATCAAAACATATGGAAAAGGAAATACCGTTCACTGGAATTATGAGCAATAAGAAACAAGAAAATCCTGGTTTCTTCTTGACTCAGAAGTTTTATATACGGCTTATTTAAATAATAATATCTTATCATACTGATAGTCTGGGTGAAATTTTCCTTATTGTTTGCAGATTTCTTTAACTGGAATAGAGTCGAGATACGCTACTGTGATGGAGCATCTTTTAGTGGCGAAGGTCAAGATGAGGTTGGTGGAAACACTCTAGCTTCAAATCCTAATTTTGAAGTTTGTCTTGTAATCCAATGATATTATTACATGGAGTTCAACTATCTCCAATATCAGCAGGAAGAAAATAGCAAATTAAATTTGGTTCTTTTCTAAGATTAGAAGTTTGGACAGTACTGTGTTAATTTCATAAATTTTTTAGCAAGCATAATCTTCCTCTGTATAGACAATGGCTATAACAGTAAACGATGGTTTAAAGGGTTGTTTTCACATCAAGCATTTGCAGCTGTATTGACTTTTTCATTACTTCTCTTTCAGGCTGCACAGCTTTATTTCCGAGGACAACGTATCTGGTCAGCTGCAATAGAGAATTTAATGGATAAAGGAATGCGAGAAGCTACGCAGGTGTTGCATTTACCACATCCTGTTCAATAGTTGTTCAGCTCTCACATTTGAAGGCCTGTGAATTCCATGTCCTTGTAAATAGTTGTTCAGATCACGCATTTGGAGTCACTACATTGATCTGTGAATTCCAGGTTTTTCTTGTTGGCTGCTCTGCTGGTGGTTTGGCGACAATATTACATTGCGACGAGTTTAGGGCCTTGTTTCCACAAACTACCAAAGTGAAATGCTTAAGTGATGCTGGGCTCTTTCTTGATGCGTAAGAAGTTATTTAATATTTTGGTTGCCATGACTTCTATTGACGTCCTTTAACTGGACATGTGATTCTTATTGACATTTACTCTCTGAACAAATAGATTAGATGTATCAGGTGGGCGCACACTAAGGAATATATATGAAGCTGTAGTTACCTTACAGGTATTTATGCGTATTTTTCGTCTGCGACATAAGCATTGTATTCAAAGAGAACTACTTTAGTACTTTCCTTGTCAGAACCAGAGTGATTTTATGAGGATAACTACATAGGTTGATTAACATTTAAGTATTTCCTTTGGTTCTCAAGTTGACTGTTATTATCTTCAGGAATCGTGTGCGTATTCTTTTATCCTGACTTGTAAGTTCATATTTCTGATTAGCATGAGTGACCATGCGTATGAATTGCAGGATACCCAAAGCAATTTGCCTAGTTCTTGTACCAGCCACCTGGATCCAACTTCAGTAATATACTCTCCTTTCTTCATAATGGGGTTGACTTTCTGGATATTAATATAAAATTAAATTTCTTTCTTTTCTATGTGTCTCAGTGTTTCTTCCCTCAGAATTTTGTAGCTGATGTTAAGACCCCATTATTTCTACTGAATGCTGCCTACGACGTGTGGCAGGTAGTCTATCCGTGAAACCCTTCTAATAGAAATCCTTATTCCATAAGGGAAAATTGTTTAATAGTGGAAATCCTCATTCCATAAGGGAAAATTGTTTAACGTTTATTTCATAATCTTTCGATTGTTAATACTTAATACGATATACCAGGACTACTACTACAAATGGTATCACATCCTTGATCATAATAGTATATAAAAGAACTTTTGAGTTTTGATTGCTGCAATTTTGTTCACGTGTTCAATTACATCAGCTTCAATCTAGTTTGGCTCCACCATCAGCTGACCCAACTGGTTCATGGAAAAACTGCAAGCAAAACTATGCTCAATGTAATTCATCACAAATCCGATTCTTGCAAGGTAAAATTTGAGTTCAAGTGTGTAGTTTATATTTCAACTCACGTAGTAATATTCCATTTTGAATATATAAAAGTATAGCCATAATATATTCTTATTGTTGATTCCTTTCTTTCTTGTGAAACAGACTTCAGGAATCAAATGTTGGGTGCCATTAATGCTTTCTCGGCATTGCCTCAACATGGTCTATTTATCAATTCTTGTTTTGCTCATTGCCAGTCTCAAAGACAGGACACATGGTTCGCTAGTGATTCTCCTCTGATAGGCAATAAGGTATGCACAAACTACAATTTGCCTCTCCGTGCCAACGCCAAAAGATTAGATAATTCATTTCCATTAATCTGTTGCATTCTCTAACTTTCAAGTAACTGGGCTATTGTTCTGGATTGAGGGAATAGAATGAATGTCACGCAGTGATAAAACAAGTATCCATGCTTAAGTAGGTATGCATATATATGATAAGTTCTCATCCATGGCAAACTCAGTATAGCAGAAAATTTACGTACCAGCGAATTTACCCCGAAAAATCCTTTGTTATGGGGTAAAAAAATGGTGATGCTAAATGGTGATGCTTTTAGCAATAAGAAGGGCTTACATTGAATAAGGATCATACATACTGAGTCGGTTGAATTGCAAATATGCAGACTATTGCACAATCTGTTGGAGACTGGTATTTTGATCGAGAAGATGTTAAAGCGATTGACTGTCCTTACCCCTGTGACAACACCTGCCACAATATAGTTTATAAGTGAGTGAGAACATATGCAGCAGTTCATCAATAAATTCACCTCTTATTTATTTTATCAATTTTTTTTGAGTATTCATCATGGTGATAAAGTCATTGCAGTTTGAGGAATGCAAACGCAACGACCAGCATCATTTCCCAATGTAGCTTATTAGTTGATCTTTTTGTCTGCGTAGAACATTACATTTTTTACTTGATTCAGAAATAAGATTCAGATTAAGAAAGTATTAAAAAGGCTAAGCTCAAGGTCTCCTTATTTGTACTTACTACCATCATTTGCTTGTTTGTTTCGGTATTACCGATTCTTTTTTAACAAAATGATTGATGGATCTCATCTGTAGTTTCACAAATTGGTAGAATCTTTTAACTTGGTTGACAATGTGCAACTCTCGAGTTAATCTATTTGCTGTTTACCTCATTACTGCTCTTTGGATGTGTAGCCTTTTTTTTTTTCTGACTTCATGAATGGACATACTTGGTTTCATTCTTGCTTCTGCGATTGAGCTTGACACTGCATGAATATAAGGAGGGCGATTATTTGTTCAAGCTCTTCTCTTGTTCTTGTTCATTACTTGGAGTTGGAGTTTTGACTTCCTTAACAACTTACTGCTTTATCTGAATCTGGTCTCATAGTCGAAATATGGGAGACTGAACTTGGTATCTCTGTCTGCAGTGATGTTCTTTCAACCATAACGATGTCCCAGTCCACGAAGCTAACAATTAGCCCTTTAAATCTGCTTTCTATCTTCTTCTTCATCACATTTACACCCTGGTTTCGGTTTTGATCCTTAATGCCTGGTCAGTGAAAACTATGTGAAATTTGTTGTTACCCAGACACTGTTCTTAATTGCTCTTGTACCATTGCCTTGCCATGTAAAACTCACAGCTGCCTCATTGTGTCATAGTTGTATATGTACTGATTGAGCTGCAACCATTCATTATGTGTGCATACATGATTTTCCTGTGCCTGTCATATGGAGGCCAGGCTTCCCATAATGTCACCTACACCTACCCAGCTAATTTCTTGTTTCTACCAAAGAAGACTTTATACTTCTTTTTATGTTATCAGTCGTTATGCACCATGGTGTTTGCTAATTCTATTCTTGAGGTCTAGTGATGTTAAAATAGGTAACACAAGCTCAACCACCTCACCTATACATGAATAACTTCGTAGTTTAAGCCACAACAGAGAGACTATGAACATTCATTCTCAACCATTACAGAGCCCCTTAACTTTTGCCCATGGGAGGATTCTGAAGAGATTATATCTAAGATCTGTGCTTGTTAGATTTGATAAGCTCAAGGCGATTAAAGAAGAAATTTTCAGCTTGGAAGAGATGTCAATGAAAACAAGGGCTGTTTTGCATGATCTTGATTAGTCCAGGATCTCAATCCTTCAGTATATATCAACGATTGAACAGTTTGGTAACTGTCCACCTCATTTTCAGGGAACCTTGTAATTTGTTATTTGTCTCCAGTATCCAATGAAATTATCTATAGTTCTATACATGATCGAATCAATCGATATCCAACAACAAACGACAATATCCAAGTGAATTAGTGATACAACAAAATCGTGCATATAGGTAACTTACCATCAAGCCTTCAATCACCATTCGTGTGATATTTACAGGATATAAAAACATGTACAGAAGAGTAAGAAGGGTTGTAACAACCATATAGAACAAACTCCAGCTTCCCACTTCACACACACCTTCACCACCCAAAAAGAAAACAAGAAATCTACTGTTCCGCAGAAAGAAAAGGACCGCAGAAAGTGAAGAGAAACAAACCGAAAAAAAAAAAAGGACAAAAATGAGAAGTATGCATCTCTTTTGATTACAGCCCTTGCACACAGCTATGTTTAGATGCCGATGCCAGAGCCACCGCCTGTGCCCAAACCCTGAGACGAGCCTTCACATCTCGAGGATCATCACCTGATAAAAGTTGCATAATTGAATCAGAGCCAGGTAAAAGGGACATCGAACAATGTAATCACACAAGTTCATGGCAAAAAAAACTTAATCTGCATGTTTGTAAGTGGTAAAGAACAGGAAACAGACTGGTACAGAGATTGTAATCATGGTACAAAGATCCTAACTTGAGAAATTAATCTTATATTTCTGAGTAGGTGAGAGTAGATAGTAAAGGCACGCTACTAACCAGGGCTAGAGATACGCCAATTGGCAATAGGCGAATTGCCACCGCTACTTGTATCGAGTGTAGATCCTGAAAGCGAGACTCTACTAGGCATCTCCAACATGCGTTCGTGTTCCAATTCAAACCCAAGGTCTCTGCAAGCCTTCACTTCCTCTAAGTCCATGCATAGTGACCTTCTTCCTCCTTTAGGCCTCGTTATCACCACTAGTCCACCACCTTCACTCTCCCCACTAAAACTGTTACAATGGCCATAATTGCTCATTCCCACATAGCAACACTCTTCGTCTTTTCTCTTCGTTTTATTATCTACCCACCTCTCTCTCACAACCCTCCTTCTCGAGTTCTTTCTCGTCTTCTGTTTCGTGACACTACCCTTCTGCGCTTCATTTTCACTAGCGTACTCCTTTAGACCAACCATCAACCGCTCGTTCACCAAACAGCCACCACGGCGACTCCTCCGGCGAGGTGGGGTCGCCGGAAGAGAGTAACAACCGAGCTCTTCGTCGGATTCCGATGAGAGGTCAAGCATGCTGATTTTGCCAACTTTTTCATTGTCAGAAAGTTCCTCGTCGGCGTCGAAGCTTTCAATGGACAACCTGGACAGTGACATCCCCATAACATCGCAGTCCTCGACATCGAAGTCGTCGTCGTTGGTGTACAGGGAGCTGGTGCACACAGACAGCCTGGAGAGGTTGTGTGGATGAGGTTGTCGGTCGTACCCATCATCGGTATCGTGGTCATAATCATCATCTTGCATAGAGGAAACCATGTTCATGCTCTCATCCAAAGCCATGACTCTAATCCAAAACCAATTCTGACGTAAAATCAAACGATCAACCACCGAAATTAAACGAGCAAGTGACTTTGTGTCTTGTCTCGTGTGTGTTAGATTTAGAGATAAGAGAGAAGAAAATACCAGTGGGAGAAGGTAAAGTGAGTAAAGGAAAGCAGAAGAGAGAGCGTAGGGTCACTTACGATATTGCATTCGATAGACGGATAGAGGCTTTTGGTTTTCAATGAATCAACCGTTGATGAGGTTAGTGTGTAAACTCAATCCCTCAACCTAATTATGTATTTATACCCATCTTCTTGATTTTCCCTAACAACCCATTTATATATAGTGCCACGTGCCACAATCTTGACCCGAGTTTTAGTTTTAATCATTTATAACAAGAAGATCAAGTTGATTTGGGAAATCAAAGTAATCGGAGAGTTTTGTAGGCAGAAGTAAGGTTGGACATACTTGGAAGTCATCTCAACTCACTAAATTAGTAATAAGCATCTCAACTCACTAAATTAGTAATAAGGGATGAGGAGCAGTGCAACTCTCATTAGAGTTATGTTTTGGTATCTGAATTGAAAGTGTTAGAAAGGACAACGTAATTGGATCCCTTCTATGGAAGTTTGTGTGTTGAATAAATTCGGTACATGAAATAGTCTATAAAATCAGAATGATAAAGTGAAAATTTTGAAGAAAAGAATACTAAATGTGGCATATGGATCATGGGGTGTGTGCATCCGAATACAATAAGGAGGTAGATTAGAACTTTCCGTTCGTTAGGCGAAAAGGGCCAAAGTCCAAATTCCAAGGAACAGGGACCCACCTCCAGTAGACGAGTGACACGTAGTATGATATAATTGCTGTATTGAAGTCAATAATTTGATTAAATTTAGTAGATGGGTCACCAAGACTCAACAGTGGCCCAACTACAGGGAGGTTGGAGGAAAGAAAAAGACTTCCTGCTCGATTGCACAGACATGGTCGAAATGGTCCATGCCTAGCACTTGGTCGTTTGATTGTGCCTACTCATAGACTGTTACTGCTACTGTGTAATAACTCCACATGCACCCCCATCACTCCTGTCTTTAATCTCGCTCTCTCCACAGAGTATCAGCTCTTGTTGGTGACAGAAAAGCAGCATCTTAAGACATGTTTTTTATATGTTTCTTAGTCTTCTTTTCTTTTGAGCTCTGAAGTGACAACCAACTAATGAATCTGCTGGCGCTTACAAAACTTATGGTTTTGCCTATTTTCTTTTTAATAGAATACCCAAAAAATCATTTAATAAATTGATAGTTTAAAATTAAATAAATATAATTTATAATTTATAATTTATAATTTATAACGTGTCATTTTAAAGCATAGATTAAAAATTTTTAAAACTCAAATTTTATAAAATTGGGATTTTTTAATGATCAAAATTCTCCTGTAGAAAGTAATTGTCAATTTAGATGTGACATTATATACGTCTCCAGCAACTTCATAGTTAAGTTAAGTTGGTGGTACGAAAAGAGCACAAGAAGACAAGTGTAACTTAGCAATTGTGAAGGCTATTTAGTATTTACTACAATAAACCAGAGGGCAGCTTTGGGCGGGTGAAGAGGATAAGGTACGAGAGACTGGGGCCGTGTTGATAGCCCACGGGACTCCGTTCGATTTTGACAGCGATGTTTAGTTTGATGATTGTATGATGTACAACCGCGTTTTGTTCGACAGCTGTCCGCGTTTTCATGCTCCAAGGCCGCTGGCTGAGTAGATTAGATGGAGGAAGCAGCGAAGGAAGGTGTGGTTGGCTTTGTAACACCTCCTTCCTGGCTTATGTGGGACTTACCTTTTTCTTTGAGCCCCACTCAGTACTGGCATTGCATTCGTCACAGACACCACGTGGCACTAACACAACCCTACCACCGCATGGGTTATAGTAAGTGTCAATTCCCAGGAGTCAGGACTCCTGCTCCTATTTATTATTTTTTCCTTCCGAAAAGGTTATCTGAAATATATAGAATTGAACTTGTGATCCTCTGTTGTCTGATATTTTACAAAATAATTAGTAAAATATGCACCAGCCAGCTATGTCCACGCAATGGAAATGGACGGTTCTTAAGGTCACACTCCTGCTGATGAACTGGGTTAGTGACACGTGTACTTTCTTCCGAAAGAAACGTTTTCCTTTCTACTAGAATATAAGGCCTTCTTGGTCTTTAAGCCGCCTTTTGGATAAGTGTCGTTTAGTTAAATTATGCCCAATATTCACTAATTGCACGTGCACTTCATTGTGTTGATGATTAGAATTTGCATAAACTTGCTAAAAATGCTGGATATGCGGTTCTTGAAATTGGAATAATATAATTATACATCCATTTCTCGCTAAGAACGGACAATGGAAAGCATAGGTTTTATACAACTCTTCAATTCGTTATGGGACAAATGAGATAATTTCGCCTGCCTTTCCAATCAGGAGATACTTGGAAGAGTTTATCAGCCATGAAAATGTTTTCTATATCTGGGGACACACTTGTATATTTCCTTCTCTATCAGGTTCCCAATGTCCTTTATGTCTCCAGAGAGATACTCCCAGGTACAACTGTAAGATAGAATCCAACATATCTATGCCAATGGGGTTGTGAATTTGTTCAAGAGAAAAACGCACAATATATCTCAATAGTTGACTAAATTTTGAATTTTGTGCATGTAATCCTGAAAACGAGTGAAGCAATAATCGAATTTGTCAAGTAATTAGTATCTTTTTCTTACCTATGAAATAACAATCATTAGGAAATCGAGACATGACTCGATCCTAAATATAGCAAAATAATTTTAAAAAAAATTCGAATTTTGATTTCCCAAAAGTTAAGATCATTTTAATTATATAAAATAATTAACAATTAAATAATAATAAAGTATGAATCTTTATTCGTATATTATTCTGAACCTTAATCATATTTTTTCGTATCCCACAAATTGTTTTCTAAATCGATCCATTTCAATCACCTTAACTAAATACTTAAATATTATCCACAAAATAAGTTGAAAAACTTTGTAACTCTTACATAAAAGGTTAAGAAAGAAGTGCTAGCTCTATTAGAGCTTAAGCTTATTTATAATAAGTTTTGGATATTTTAGTAATTCAATTAAAATTAATTCTTACAAAGAGAGTTAAGAAAGAAGTGCAAGTTTTATTAGAGCTTAAGTTTATTTATAATAAGTTTTGGACATTTTAATAATTTAATTGAAATTAAATTCTAATTTTAATTAAATATCATAAATGCCCAAATAAGATTTAATATCTCACATTGATCCTTATTTATTAAATATATCATATTTAATCATAAAATTTTTCAAACTTTACAATCAAGTCCAACTTGATTAAAATAACTTTGCTCACTTCAATCTGTTCTTTATGTAAGACCCATTAGATTCCCAATATGTTGACAATGATTCTAAATTATAATTAGAATTAGATAAATTAAAACTCTTTTTAATTTATCTTTAATTTTCAATTAAACAATTTATAATCATATATCAAGATTGACGTCTAGCAACACATTATAACCGCCCAAATATTTATTAATGCTAAAGTAGTTTTGACTAATCTTTTCGTGTATAATTTTTTCGTATAATTCAATCTTTTTATCATATAATATAAAGTTTGAAATTAATGTGTACTCTCATTTGAGTCCAATCATATCAATATCTCATTATAATTTTATTTGTAATGTATAATTATCTAATGGACTTTATTATATACATCTAAATATGTACAAGATAATGAATACATTTAAATATTTTGTCACTAAAGTACAACCAAAGTGATTGATTGTAGGGCAAAAACTAACAAAAATACAATAATTTGAAATCCAAACAAAACTTAAATGCCAGTAAAAGTGGGGTTAAAGATGATACAATGGATTTAAAATGCCTTTTAACTAATAGATAAAGTTTAATTTGAACCAAATTCAAATTAAATTTGAAATTTTTTTAGTTCAATCTAGACTTTAGGCATATAAATGTGTGGTTAAAAAATATTATACTATCATATATAGTGAATTAGATCTCTATCAAATAATTCAAAATTCAATTTAGTAAATAACTTCAAACCCTTTTAAATATTAAATTTTTTTAATTTAAATTTGATCAAATTCAAACTCAATTTTGAATCTCTTAAAAATGTTTTCGGTGTAAATCTTAAAAGTGATCAATCAACTACCTATATATTAACTTTTTTATTAAAACATGTTATAATGACAATCTGTATAGTTGGGAGCATAACCGAGGAGCAATGTGGAATAGATTTAGGTGTGAGTTTTTGGTTCTCCTTTGACCAAGAAATGGAAAACATTTACAACTAAAAATGTAAAGATGATCAAGGCTATGATGTGTATAAAACAGAAGTTCATGAGGAGATTTGTGGTGTAAGATAGAAGATGCTAAGAGATTAGTGAGATAAAAATAGTAGAAAATGTTTAAAACTATAAGAGAGTTATGGAGAAAAAGATGACTCATGTTTCACTAATGTAACAAATTTTATGTTCATCAACGTCACTTCATTGTTGGGTATAAGGATAGGAAATGTGAAAAGTAATGCTATAAGTAGTAAGAAAATCAACAAACGATTCTTTTGATGAGTTCAAAAACTCCATCATTTGAAACAATTTAATTTTGATAGAAAAATACGTTTTTAGCAATGAATTTAAAATTTTGAATTTTATGTATGGCTAGAGACTTACAGATGAGAGGAAAATCTAGGTATATCAACAAAAATTATAAAATAATATAAACTAGATAGTGATAGAGTGGTTAGTGGTCCCCAAATGCCACAATAAATAAGCTCAAGAGGTTTGGTATATAGTCTAATAGATGTAGTAAAAGAAAGACAACTTTTTCTTTGAAACATGATGTACAATTAACACCAACATTAGACAGTTTAAGTGACTAAAATAATTTTGAGAAAACTTTATTACATGGATGATCAAGATGTTGATATCAAATGGTGGAGAAGCCTTACAAACAGTGAAGGCTTTGGGATTGGTGAAGCGGATAAGAATCTTCAAAGGATATAGATTATTATGGATGCTTCTTACGAGGAGCAAAGTTTTCATTGAAAGGACATTTATAATATCACCAGATGGATTAAATTAAATGAAACAAGAATTATCTTTAACAAATTATCTAATAAAAGTTTAATTTACGGTCAGATTAGGAACAATGAGAATATTACATAAATGTATAGATCTAGGAGTTATAAGTAAGGTTAAGTAGCCTTTAGAAGAGATAGAAAGAGTATAGTCATTTCCAACAACCACTTAGTCAATACCTTAATATGGTTGGATTGATTTAACAATATGATAAGTGTCATATGAAGGAAACTACTGTATCTGGCAGTCATTCCGTAAAATCATTAGAACAATAGGTGGATGAGGTTATAGTTAGTTGAATATTTTACGTAAAGAAGACATGTTAAATTTATGTTAGATTATGGGGAGGGTTGAAGGAATTATTTCTAAATTGCATATATCTGAAATGACAGGTAGCAATTATATGACCAAATTTTTTGTAAATTTGACAGTTTAAAGGCCTTTGATTGGAATTGGGTCAAAATTAAAAGGAAAAGGTATGCTAGATTTGGAATATTGCATTAGGATTATTGAGGCATTATGATTTCTATTGGAATTAGAATGGGATTGGGGGTTTTGGGTTAGGTTAGGTGATCAGGTTAACGAAGTCCTCAAAATTCATTCTGATTCTCTAACTTCTCATAGTAGTCGTAAAACCATATTGAATCCCAAGAAAACTAAAAATTAATTTCTTAATTTCAAGTAACAGAAACAAATTTAGGCTTTATTGTTAATTAAATAATTTACTAAAATTAATAAGGAATCAAAATAAATCAACTAAATATAAAGTGAGAAATTCAATAGTACTTAACTCTGATTCAAGGGAAAGATGTCATCTAATTACAATATTGATCATTGATCTAAAAAGAATAATTTTCATAATTCAAACAATTAGTTTGAAATATATTAAGGCAACCATAGTAAGTCTAAAATTTTTCTAAATTAATTGGTTCAAACCTCAGATTCAAACCAAAATGTACCATCAATTGATTGAGTATGAAAGTGTTCCATATCAATTAAACGACATCAATAAACTTAGTGAAAAAGACTAGACCCTCAATTAAATAATTAAGATAACTACAACTATTTATCTTAGTTTTTTATGCTTATAAGTTAAATATGCAAATTCATAAATAACTTATTTGCTACTTGTTGTAATCTTTCATGACAATTATGGATCATTGAATTTATGGGTAATTTTATAATAATCAACATTAAATTAATTTGTTAGATTGAACAGTATTAATTATTAATGAAATATAAAAATATAAAATAAGAAATACTTGAATTAAAACATGAATATAAGTTTAGAACAAAACCTCGTAAGGTTATAACTAAAGTTTTGAATCCCCTTGAATTCATGACTTTAGTTCCAACACCAAAAGTAAAAAGAAAGATGAAATATTTAGAGAAAATTGCTAAGAAACCAATAGAAAATGTTAAAGAAGATAGTTGACATGTTTTTGTATTTTTTTCTACTCAAAGCCCAGTTTACTTCTATCTTGCAAAGACCCTTATTTGAAACAAATTCACATCCTTACATTATAGGGATGGAAATAAGTTTCTTACTTGAATTCTAACGCTTGTAGTGAATTTGCAATTAGGTGTGAGCTCCATTTATCTATTGCAGCCATCTGTCCACTTTTTCCAAAATTTGAGATTTTGACCAATAATGCTCTAATTTGATACAATTTACAATTGTCATCTCTTAAAACAAAACAAATACTAGTTTTCCTATATAAGCACAAAAATATAGCCAAAATAAAATAGATAATTCCAATTAACACAAGTAAATAAATCTTATTAAATTCCCCTATATCGAACTTTGCTTGTCCGTAAGCATACATTAATTCAATAAATCAATCATCCTTATAACAACCTCTCATCTTCTTTCATGTTATCCAAAAATATCCCGAAAGCTAATACATATTAAAGGTTTATGATAAAATAACAATTGAGAGAACAAGCACTCATAAGACACAATTTTAGAATTAAAACACAACATCTCATCAATTCCATCAAAATTAAATGAAACGATACTTGATACCCTCTTATGGATTTCACTTTATACACTCAAAATGTTTAGGGTTGATTAAGCTCTCAAATGAAAACATAGCGAGTTATTTCCATGAGCTTGCTCATGAATCTTATATCCACCATTTAACAAAAATGAGCGTAATGCATAAATCAAAGGGACTTGATAAAAGTTGTAACATGACTTAGTAAGGGATGACAAAAAGAAGTTTTGAGGTTAAACAAATTGAAAGAAATCATACAAACTTATCCATATTAGTTTCAACTTAAATCAATCATAGCATCCTTTTCAATCACCTTTTTTTCTTTTTTTCTAAACAAGAACATTAAAGAGGAGGTTTCCTTTTTTTGTCTTTTTTTTCTTCTTATACCTCTCACCCATTCTGTAAAAAAATGAAAAATCAAAACAATGCAACTTGAATAAACTAATTTATTTTCATGGAAATAGTCAAAGTCCTATGCAAATAAGCTCGATAGAATTCCTTCAATTTAGGGGTTCAAAATTATTAAGGATATCAACAAAAAAGGGTAAAATTGGTTCGTAATAAGGTTAGTATTCAAGAAAAGAAAGATTAAGGCTCAAATTGATTTTCTATGGTTAAAAAAAATAAAGCAGGATTGTTTAGGTCAATAATGGTTATCCTAAGTGCCCTTATCATCTTTATGCACAAATTCATTAAAAAAAAACTCTCAGCGTGTATTAAAAAACAATTTTTAGCATAATCAAACCATGTTTGATCACACAACAAAAAGAAATGTATGAGCACAAAGGTGATTAAATGCTCTTAAGCTCAAAAGCTCACATAAGTTTCAAAATACATCATCTTGCAAACTTTAATTCAACAAAATCAATAGGATACTTAAAGTAATTTACTGAAAAACACTAATTATGGTTATCTCTTTCATGCATTAACTATTAACCAAAAAATTATCCTAACTTAGGGATTATTTCTAAACAACAATTAGAAAATTATGAGGCTATTATAAAGAATAAGCAATATATGAATCATAGTATTCATAAGTTCAATCATAAATCACAAAGTTCATCGTAATATATGCTGTCACTCTCTTACACCTAAATCATACATTATTCTCAATTTGTGAACAAGATTCTCATATACCACAAAAAATATCAACAAAAATAAAGCTTATAGTAGAAGAGTCCCCTAAGTTGTGAGCTGAAATGAGATGTACTATGGTGTCAATGGACACAGAGGCATCACGTGACACATAACAGAATTGTCTCTTTTGTTTCTCAATCTATCTCATCCTTTGGCTATTCAAACACGCTTTCGATGGGTACTTATGGTAGGTTATGTGGAAAATTTATCTTGTGTAGTTGGATTCACCTTAGACTTTCCTTTCACCGTTATTCGATTAGTATCTTTTGAATGTTCTATAATTATTACAATTATAAACAGAAAACTAATCTAGAAAATAATTAAAACAACTTAGTAATAACTAAAATTAAAATTAAAGCAAATAAAATTATGTAATATAAAAATAACTCAATTAAATCTAGAAAAAATGAGACTTTATTTCAACATTATGGAGAGATGGGTTCTTCTTAGTGTTGTGGTTGATGACATCTACATTGGTGTTTGAAGCAGCTTGGTGCGTCTAATGAGACAGGAGTAGTGGATGTTGGCTGGTTATTGCTTGGCATTATGGGGCTACTGCTTAATGTGTCCGCTAAAAAAGAAACAAAAGACATTATAATTTGCTAAATCATTTTGAATAATAATAATTTTATTATTATTATTATTATTGTTGTTGTTGTTGTTGTTGTCGTTGTTGTCGTTGTTGTCGTTGTTGTTGTTGTTGTTGTTATATTTTATTGTTATTTTAGTATTTAAAAAAATATTATTTTTATTGTAAAATTTTCATATTTCTTTATATTCAAACAAAATGCTAACATATATAGGGTGTGATCATGCTTTATGAATGTTAGTATTATGGAATTTTAAGAGTCCTATTATAGAATGCTAAATCACATAAGGCGTGATCTCACCTTATGAGATGTAGTATTCCAAAAGTTTAAGTCTTTGATCATGACAATTGAATTACATAGGCCATGATAGTGCCTTACAAAAATTAGAATTTGGAAAAAGCCAAAAAATAACTTCTTAAAAATAAGCAAAATGAAAACTATATATAACTATAACAAAAACTAATAAAAACTATCATATTTTATGTTGTCTCACAAAAACTGCAATTGTTTAACATCATTATGCTTGACGGGGTTTTTTCTTCTCAAACTTCTACATAATTGTAGTTTTGTACTCTTTAAGTATTACTACTAGCCTTTCCTCTTGCCCTATCATTAAACTTTTTTAGATAATCATAGATAATGACTCTTCTTCACCTTAATAGACATATTTTAGGTGATCAGGTCAGGCCTTCAATTCTATTTTTAGAGCCTGCAAAATAAAATGTAACATTTTCTTATGAGTTATAGTAATTTCAACATTTAAAGTTGTTGAATCTATTAGCATTGTCGATAATCGATTTACCATTAAACTCTTAACTCATCATCAACAGTTTCTTCTTTAAAAATATCTTGCACAAATGAATCAACAATATCCATATAATGAACATATTGAAAATTATTAGGGTACGTTATTGCTTCAAAAATATTAAATTTCACCATCTCTTTATCAAACTCAACAGAAAAAGTACCCTAATCCATATCGATTTTTGTCTTGTCGTCTTCATAAGCGGCCTTCCTAAAAAAATTGAAGTTGATTGTTCAACATTATCTTCATCCATTTTTAAGATGTAAAATCTACTCGAAATACCAAGCCATTAACTTGGACTAAAACATCCTTTATAACACCAATAGAACGCACATAAGAACGATCAGCTAACTAAATAATCACATTAATTTCTTACAAAGAATTCAAATTTAATGCTCAGTAAATTAGGCATGACATGACATTAATAGATGCACCCAAGTCTAGCATGGTACGCTCAATTTTCTTATCACCAATGACACACAGGAGTGTTACATACTTGAATCTTTGCACTTTTTTAGTAATTTTCTATTTATCACAGCTAATACATTCTGACCCAAAATTATTCTCTTCTTATCCTTTAACCTCCTTTCATTTGTGCATAGTTCTTTTAAGAACTTTGCATATTTTAGAATTTGCTTGATGGCTTCTTAAAGTGGTATATTGATTTCCACTTTTTGTAAAGGTTTTAAGATCTCTCTTTCATGTTCCTTTTCTTTTGATTTAGCCCACTTGCAAGGGAAAAGAGATACACCTGTATGAGTTGATATCAATGAAGATAAATCATCTTCTACCTTTATTAATTCTTGAGTTAGAGGTTCATCTTTCTTATCTTCTTTGTTGTGGTTTTCTACCTCCATTGGTAAGAAAGATCCAGATTGAATTTTCTTATCACTTCTTAATGTCATTGCACTCACATTATCCTTAAGATTCACCACCATTTGGGAAGATAATTTTCTTGATGCTCATGCTTCCAATTTATTGACAGATGTGGTTAATTGAGTGATCTGATTTCTTAAGTTTTGAAGATTTTCTCTTGTTTCTTATTGAAATTATTGAGTATTAGTAGCAAGTTTTTTAATAACTTCATCCAAAAACATACATAAATTTGAATATTGAGATTGATCATATGTAGGTGCTTAAGGTTGTTAGTTGAAATTATGAGGTTGATATCTTTGTCGCCCTCCTTGATTTATATTGTTAAAGTTTAAGTGATCCCTCCATCTTGGATTATAATGATTGAAATAAGGATCATGTTTTCATTAAGGTTGACCAGAAAATATCTCTATTATGTTGGCTTCTTGAAAAGAATCTTATTACAATGTAAGGCACATATCCATAGGATGTCCAAAGAATGAGCATATTCTACACACATGTGTTGATTACAATGAACCTATAACCATTTGATGAATTAGAATAGTTAAATTTGAAATTTTATCCTCAAGGTTCATATTATTTACCTCATTCACGCTCTTAACAACTTCATCCATCCTTGTCCCAAACTGTTGAGAATTTTTTCCCATATTTAATATCAGTTGTATTGTCGCTCTTAGTGTTTTGTTTACCAAAACTCCTTCTCTAGCTACATCTACTATACTCCTATCCATTGAAAATAGCCCTTCATAAAAGCATAACAGTTAGTCAGGAATTTAATGGCGTGACAATTGACACATAACTCCTTAAATCTCTTCTAGTATTCATACAATATTTTTCTGGTGGATTTTCTTATCTCACATATCTCCTTTTTTATATTGGTTGCTCAAGATGTAGGAAAGAATTTCTTCAGAAACAACCTTTTCATCTCATTCCATGTTGTCACTGAGCTAGAGGGGAGATAATATAGCCAATCATTTTCCTTATCATTCAATGACAATTGAAAGGCTCTAAAATTAAATTGTTCTTTTTTCACTCTTTATGGCCTCATTTCAGAGCAAACAACATAAAATTCTTTCAAGTTTTTATGTGGATCTTCACCTGTAAGACCAAGGAAAATAGGGAGTAAGTGAACCGAACAAAAATTAAATTTGAAATCTACCTCAACTTTTAGAAATCATATGCATAAGGGTTGTTGATTTAAATTTGGTGCATCTAACTCCCTCAACATTCTAGTGTTAGGATTTGTCAAATTTTCTTTAACTTGTTGGAAATTAGAACCTTCACCAATTGTTAGATCTATTTCAACTTTCACTTCTGGAGGTAAATGACTACTTCCTTACTTAGTCTCTTTCCTTAAATGACAGTCTTTCTTTTCAATTTATAGGTTATATTGCAAGTCACTTATATGAGAAAAAAGACTCATACAAGATAAGAGATTAGTAGTAAATTGTAAAATAACATAAAGAAACTAAGAAAGTAAAATAGTTCCTTGACAACGACGCCAAATTTTTGATCGGATTGTTGAAGTTCTTAAAATTAATTCTAATTCTCTAACTTATTATAGGAGTCATGAAATCAAGTCGAATCTCAAGAGAACTAAAAACTAGTTTTTTAATTTCAATTAACAAAAAAAGTGGGGGTTTATGATTAATTAACTAATTTACTAAAATTAACAATGAATCAAAATAAATCAACTAAATATAAAAGCGAGAAATTTAAGAGTACTTAACTTTGATTCAAGGGAAAAATGCCATCTAATTGTAACATTGATCATTGGTCTCAAAAGAATAATTTTCACAATTCAAGTAGTTATTCCAAAACATATTAGGATAGTCATAATAATTATCAAATTTTTCTAAATTAATTGGTTCAAATTTAGCGTTCAAACCAAATATTACCATTAATTAGTTGGGTATGATTCTGTTCCATATCAATTAAATGATAGCAATAAGCTTAATGAAAAAGACAAGACCCTAAATAAATAATTGAGATAGCTACAATTATTCAACTTAGTTTTCTTGTTTCTTATAAGTTAAATATGCAAATTCATAAATAACCTATTTGTTACTTTTATCAGTCCTTTATGACAATTACGAATCATTGACTTCATAGATAATTATAGAATAATTAATATTAAATTAAATTTTCATATTAATCAGTATTAATTTTTCATAAAATATAAGAACACAAAATAAAAATATTTGAATTATAACATGAATCTAAGTTTAGAACAAAACCTAAATAGGTTACAATTAGAGTTTTGAATTCCTTTGAATCAAAATATTTAGATTTAGCCACACATGACTTTAGTTCCAAACCCAAAAATAGAAGAAAAGATGAAAGATTGAGCGAAAACTACTAAGAAATGAAAAGAGAATGTTAGAGAAGGTAGTAGATGTGTTTGTGTATTCTTTTCGTACTCAAAACCTAGTATACTTCTATCTTGCAAAGATCCCTATCTAAAACAAACCAAATCTTGATGGAAATAAGTTTCCTAATTGAATTACAACTCTTGGAGTGAATCTAAAATTAGGTGTGATCTCGCCTTATCCACTATAGTAATTTGTTTACTTTTTCCAAAACTAGTGATTTTGACCAATAATGCTCTAATATGATGCAATCTCTACTTGTCATCTCCTAAAGGAAAATAAAAATTCATTTTCTTATTTAAGCACTAAAATATAGCCAAAACAAAATATATAATTCCGATTAACATAATTAAATAATATCTTATCAAATTTTCCCACATCGGACTTATGCTTGACCTCAAGCATACATCATTTATACTCATAACAACTTTTCATCTTTTTTCATGTTATCTAGAAATATCCTGAAAATTAATACACATTAAAGGTTTATGATAAATTAACAATTTAGAGAATAAACACTTATAGGACATATTTTTAGAATTAAAATACAACATCTCTTCAATTTCATCAAAATCAAATGAAACAAGACTTTACTCCCTCTCATGGATTTCTCTATATACTCAAATCAAAGCATAGGACTTATTTCCATAGCTTCCTCATGAATCTTATCTCCACCACTTAACAAAAATGAACCTAATGCATAAATCAAAAGGCCTTGATAAGGGATGTAACGTGTATTAAGTAAGTTATGACAAAAAGAAGTTTTGAGGTTAAATAAATTGAAAGAGATTATACAAACTTATCCACACAAGTTTCAATTTAAATTAATCAAAAACTCGCTTGATTCAAATGGCATCCTTTTGAATGACCTTTTTTTCTTCTTTTTTCTTTTTTTTAACAAGAACATCAAAGAGGAGATTTCTTTTTTTCTTTTTTTTATACTTCCCCCTCATTTATAAAAAGATAAAATATCAAAACAATGCAACTTGAATCAACTATTTACTTTTCATAGAAATAGTTAAAATCCTATACAAATAAGCCTAATATAATTCCTTCAATTTAGGGGTTAAAAATTATTAAAGATATCAATAAAAGAAGGGGTAAAATTAGATTGTTCTCAAGAAAAAAAAAGGTTAAGACTCAAATTGGTTTTTTAGGGATAAAAAAATATGGTAGGCTTGTTAAGTCAACAATTGTTATCGTAAGTACCCTTATCATCTTTATGCACAAATTTATTAAAAATATAGTCTTAACATGTATTCAAAAGCAAGTTCTTGTATAAACAATTTATGTTTGATATCACACAACAAAAAGAAATGTATGAGCACAAATATGATGAGGCTTTTTGGCCTAAAAGCTCACATAGGTGTCAAAATACAACAAGTCTTGCACACTTTAATTCAACAAAACCAATAAGATAAAGCAATTTTATGAAAAAACATTTATCATGTTTGTCTCTCTCATACATCAATTATTAACCCAAATGTATCCTAGCTTGGAAATTATTTCTAAACAACAATCAGAAAATTATGAGGCTATCATGAGAAATAATAAGTATATGAATCATAGTATTCATGAATTCAAACATAAATCACGGAGTTCATTATAATAAATGCTCTTGCTCTCCTATTCCTAAGTCATACATTGTCCTCAATATATGAACAGGATGCTCACATGCCATAAAAATAATCTACAAAAATAAAGCTTAGAATAGAAGACTCCTCTAATGTATGAGCATTTGAAATGAGATGTACTATGTTGTTAGTAGACATGGAGGTATCACATGACACATAATAGAAGTATGTCTTTTGTTTCTCAATCTATCTCATCCTTTGGCTATTCAATCACGCTCCTGATAAGTACTTATGTTAGGTTTTGTGGTGAATTGACCTTATGTTGTCGGATTCACCCTAGACTTTCCTTTTGCCACTATTTGATTAGTATCTTTTGAACGTCTTATAATTATAACAATTACAAATAGAAAACTAATCCATAAAATAATTGAAACAACCTAGTAACTGCTAAAACTAAAATTAAAATTAAAATTAAAGGAATTAAAATTATGTAATAAAAATAGCTCAAGCAAAACTAGAAAAGAAATAAGACTTTATTACAATAGCATAGAGAGTTAGGTTGTTTTTAGTGTTATAGTTAATGACGTCTATGTCGGTGGTTTGAAGCAGCTTGGATATTGACTGTCGGTACTTGGATAATTTGTTATTATTTTAAATTTTTTTAAAATTATATATTTGTATTTTAGTCTTTTTAAAAGTTATATTACTTGTATTTCTCATTTTACTATTTATTTATTTATGTTTAAAAAGTTACAAGCTTCTTTAAAATCAAACAGACTACTAACATATATAAGAAGTAAATCAGTAGTTATGAATGTCAGTACTCTAAAAATTTAGGAGTTTTATTTATTTATTTAAGTATATAAAATTTTTAGATTAAACTGATTGAATCATTGAAATTTTGAGTCATTGGTATTTATAGACGTTAAATCAATGGTATAATTAAGAGAATTTTAGCTAATCATATCTTAGAAAGTTACAGCATAATGATAAGATAAAAGCTGTAGCTTCTTCAAGGAAATTATAATAGAATGATAAGATGTAATTAGAAAAGATAACAACAGATTATGATTAAGATGAATCTCTACTAACACTTTTTAACATGCATTAATAAAATTCTTTGATTGACAATAATCGATATTTAAATTAAAAAAGTCGTATCAACGTTAGATAGGTTTCAAATATGTAATTAAGCTGCCGACGGCTTGGGAATGGGACTGCTACTGGAAAGTGACAGGGCTTAAGGAGTCCAAGTCCAAGGCCTTGGGGAGTTACGTGGCGTTGAGGAACTGAACGAAAAGTGCGGGGGAGAGGATTTATGTTATGTTATATAAAACAAATATTTAATGACCAGAGGCAGAGACCGCAATTTTAATAAGATAATATAGTTATGAAGCACAGGAAATGGGACGGAAGTTGGAGGAAAGAAGGACGGCGAAGAGGATTGGTTTAGCAAATTGAAAGTGATGTGATCTTCAAACAAACATTACATTGAAATAGAGATGGTTTTGTCTTTCACCATGGCGTAAATGGCCTCGTGTCTCCCTAGTGAGTAGTAGAATTCCGCGTTAAAACCTGAAAACGCGTTCAATACTTGGGGGTTATAGGCCGCCAAAGTGTTAAGAAATTTCGGTTAACACACATGGAAGTTTTAATATAATTTATATCTAATTGATTATTAAAAATATGTATCATAAATTTTAAATTTAATAATCAATTCTATTACAATTACTTGAAAAGGGGCTATCTATTCTCAGTACTTGCTTTGCTACGGTAGAAAGAAAATGATTTTTTAGTCACAAAATTACCGGTTATCTCATTAAGATATAATAATTTGACATAAATTTAATAATAAAATATAATAATTTTTCTAAAAAGTAAATTATAAGATGTTAAAAATTTTAAAAGATATTATAATTGATGAATTGTGCTTTAGCTGTTATTTCAAAGAGTAAAAAGTGAAATTACGAAGTAATGTTTTAAAAATCTATTGTTTAATTGAAAAAAATTATT